>OVAN01000433.1:0-60974 GCA_900406275.1 Anastatica hierochuntica
CCGCATTCTTTAGACCAAAAGGCATTACTTTATAACAGTAAGTCCCTCATTATGTTATAAAAACGGTCTTTTCCTAGTCTTCAGGATATATCATTATTTGATTGTATCCCGAAAATGCATCCATGAAAGATAGCAGTTGATGACCAGCCGTAGCCTTCACTAATCGGTCGATATGATTAACGGGAAGCTGTCCTTTGGACAAGCTTTGTTGAGATCGGTGAAGTCGATACATATTCTCCATTTCTCGTTCTTCTTTTTGACTACGACCGGATTGGCGAGCCAATCGGGGTACTGAACCTCCCGGATTGAACCAGCTTTCGTTAGTATATCGACTTCGTCATTAACTGCTTGAGCTTTCTAAGGGCCTAGCTTTCGTCGCTTTTGCTTGATCGGTTTAAAGGTGGGATCAACATTCAGCTTGTGAGTGGTCACGCTTGGGTTGATCCTTTCATGTCATCGGTAGACCATGCGAAGGTTCCGATGTTGCTTCTAAGGAACTGAATAAGCTTCCTTTTTATGTCTAGTGATAGCTCAGAATCGATGTTCACACATTATTCAGGATGAAAATCGTCGATGCAGACTTGTTCGGTGAGGTTCCTTGGTTGACCCCGGATATTTTGTTGCATTTCCTTCTCCTCCTGGATCTGTAATTGCTATAAGGTGGATTCCTTAACTATTTGGAAGCCTCCCAGATAGCATATCCTAGACACTTTCTAGCTACCATGGATTGTAGATATCCCGTCGGGTACTGGGAACTTTACGCATTGGTGGTACGTGGAGGCTACCGCCCTCATTTTGTGAATCCAAGGCCTTCCTAGGATCGCGTGGAATGGAGCTGGTCGGTCTATGACCACGAAGTTGATCATTTTCATAACTCCACAAGCCATGACTGGGAGTTTGATGGTTCCTAACGAGGTAGTGGTTTCGCCAGAGAAACCGACAAGATTTTCCTTTTGTTATGTAATCTTGTAATCGTCTATCTCCATCCCTTTTAGGGCTTTATAGAAGATCAGGTCGACGGAGCTCCCGGTGTCGATCATTAGCTTGGGTACTTCGTATCCAGCTACATTGAGAGTGACGACTAATGCATCATCATGGGGTTTGTCGAGATCGAGGGTCTCGCTCTCCCAAAAGGATATCTTGGTGTTAGGTTCATGAGAGGATGGCTTCGTCTTGGAGCTGGACTCGACCTTTCGCAGGTGCCCTTTTATTGCCTTCACGGAGTCTCGGCAGACTTCAGATCCTCCGAGGATATAGTCGATCCTTGATTCTGGGCGAAGTTGACCTGGAGGCTTGCTTAGCAAGGCAGCTATCGTTCCTTCAGGAACAGGTTTGGGTGCCTCAAGCCGGAGGCTCTTCCCTTGGGGGAACTTCCCTAAGATCATGTCGATCCTCTTCTTAGGTGTCGGTGGCAGGAAATCGGTTTCTTTCTCAGGCGATCTATTTCGCTTTGGAGACGTGTCCCTGGGACACTTCTTCTTGAAAGGAAGTGGCTTCTTGAGGTCTACGTCTTTGATTTCCCCGGCTACGAATTTGGCAGCCAGTTGGCATTGGAGGTCCCAGCATTCCTCGGTGGAATGGCCCTTTCGAACGTGATAAGAGCAAAACTTGTTCTCATCGTAGGCCTTGGTCCAAGGGGCCTTGTTTGTCATGGCAACAGTTTTCTCTTGTTGCACTTCCTCAACAACATAAGAGTGCTCCCCTTGGATTTGGTTACTTCGAGGGTTACCTTTTCTTGGTGGGCCCTTCCATCTTGATGATCATTCTTCGGGAATTCTGTGACTTTTATGGATTTTATCCATGGCAGCGGTTTCCTCCTCCAAAGTGATGAATCGGGATGCTCTATGTAAAGCATCATCGATGGTCGGTGGAGGGTTAATAGTTAGCTCTGACCAGAACTCGGATCGGTACCAAAAATCTTTCCGGAGGGCTTCTATAACTACCTGATCGCTAGGGTTCGAGAGTTTGGTTCTGATTGCCTGGAATTTGTTGATGTAAGCTCGGAGCGAATCATTTACTCCTTGCCTAATTTTCCATAGGTCAGCTTCAGAATCATATTTCATGATATGGGTCGAGTAATGCTTTATAAAAGTGTTTGATAGCTGATCAAAGCTATCTATTGAATTGGGTTCGAGCCCTGAAAACCATTCGAGAGCTGTTCCAATCAGGTTTTTGGCGAAGGTCCGACAGTAGCCTGCCTCACACTCATCCCGAGTGAAGTGAGCTTTGACGATTGCCAATCTGAAGGCTCTCAGATGAGCTTTTGGATCAGAGTTTCTGTTGTATTCGGGGATACGCAGTTTTCTGGTATCTCTGATATAAGAATTTGCGATTCTATCAGTGAACAGGGTCCCTCTGGTTTCCTCAAGTATGCTCTCGATTTCGGGAGCTGACCTGGTAACCTTATGAACCCGAGCATTGAGTCTTTGGAGAGCTGCTTGCGTTTTCTCCATATACCTTCGAATTGCATCGGGTCCCTCCAAAGGGTGGAAGGCTGGGTCATTGGCAGGTATCGGATTGACTGGTTCCTGAGGGAACCAAGTCTGTTCGCGGCCCCAAGTAGTGGGAGAGTTTGGTATCTCTCTGGTCCCTGGGTCCCCGAGTTGAGGGTGTGTAACTGGAAGATTTGGGTTGGCCGCAGCTGCAGCCACAGCCTCCGGTCGTCCCTGAGTTTCTCAATCGAGAGAGGTGTTTTGGACCTGGTTGATCGACGCTGCGGTCCTACCAATAGATGATATCGTGGTATCTCTCCCGGAACCGAAGATAGGTGGCGGAGGAGGTAAATGGATGATTTGCCCAGGCGTCTGGTTTGGGATCTGACGAGGTCCCTAGCTCGTGCTTGTGTCGTTTGTCCCCATTGTTGCGATAGCTAGCGGGTTAAATACGGGGGCCGCTCCCGTGACAAGTGTCTGGAAAGGAGGTCCCTGCCTGTCAGGTATCGAGTTCTCGAGGGAATACTCTAAACGACCACGAGGAAAGGATGGGTCAGTGGCGAGATCCCTGAAGGTTACCACTGATGCCCGTTGCTGCAAAGGCTATGACGACGGAGCCTGAGGTCTTGTTGTCTCTACGATATGTTGTTGCCGTGAGGCCAGCTGTTGGACCAGGCGTTTGTTCTCCTGGGTTCTATGCACTAACTGGAGCATCATCTGGCGGATCTCGGAGAGTTGGTTCGACATCTGAGCTGAAGTTGATGCTGGGTGTTTAGATCCGGCAGAAGCCTGCTGTTGGGAGTCTCCGAGAGCTTGAGGCCTTAAATTCTGGTCACTGGGAAGACCGTGAGAGGCTGTTCCAGTGCTCGAGGGATCTACTAGGGTTTCCGCGAAGGACTGGGGTCCTTCTCAGAGGTTAAATCGGTGAGGCTCTGCAACAGGGGGATCATAGCCTCCACGGTTCGGTGAGCTTGAGCTCGGATTGATTGATGAGGATTCAAGTTGCACGAAACCTTGGTTTCTTGAGTCCATCTTGAGATCACGGAGTCAGGGATTCGATTGCTTCGTCCCCACAGACGACGCCAAAATGTGGATACAGAATCCAACACTTAGAATTTATGAGTTTTGTGGATGATGAAGGCTCTTTGGGATGAATCCCGTTAGGATTGAAAGATGAACAATAAGGTTTCTTTATTGACTATTTAAAGGGTTTACAAGTGATTTGATAACGTTGATTGATTAATAGAGAATAATGTTACAAAGAATGAATTTTTACAGAGACTAAGAATTGTATTTGTTCTTTTATGAATGAGGAATCGAGAGAGCTTCGCTTTCATTCTCCTCTCCCTCGTAACCACCTCCGAGATTTTCGTCTTTATCCTCGGAACCTCTTCCCCGAGACGTGGACCGAGTCTTCCTCTATCTTTGACTTTCTTTTAGTGGGCTTCACCGATCCATTTAGTTTAACGGCTCATGGGCCTCTCATCAGGCTGATTTCCGGGCCCAACACAAGCCCATATTGACTTTTAATATATATATATATATATACTAATATAAATATGTATCGCCATACATATAATATATATAATATTATTTCATTTATCTTATAAATAAAATAATTAAATCCAAAAAGTACTTTGTCCAATTTGCTTAGGTGTGTGACCTTGTAGGATCGTACAATATTAGCAATGGACTTTCCATAGATTATGAGTGGACTTTAGCAAAACATCATAATCCCTAATATTACACGATGTGTCCAACCTTGACACTACAACTTTATTTAGAATAAGTTCAAATGATTTCAAGACATTCTGAACGGCCACTACATACTCCTAAACACATTCAAATAATAACTTATTCTCCAAAACCAAAACACGGCTCAGGCTCCTTATCCACCTCCTGGTAGATCAATAATTGGTGCCATCGGGATGATGTGATGCAAACCCTAACCGTTGTTTCTTCTATTTTATCCTTACAAATTTTACAATTGCATATACTAATGCAAAACTACTATGATGTTTTTTTTGTTTCTTTTTTTCTTGCCAAGGTCACTTTTTATTGTACGATAAGTCACACTCACTTATTACATAATTATGTGTAAATCTGGAAGAAAATGAAAAAAGTAACCAATTATGTGGATCGGTTATTACTTATTTATCGGCAAAGTAATTTTCTTCCCTGGGACTGGGAGTAGATGAAAACTTTATATTTGTTTAACAGGGTATCCAACTTTTAACTGCTCGAGTATAATGATTAAGTCTTGTTGCTTGTCTATCCGTGAGCTAAATTTATCATTGTTCAATATAGATTTTGATCAATCTTAACTCTCGTATCTTTATTAATCGACATAAGCAACCTCTTTATACAACCTTTGTTTGTAACTCTTTAACTTAGTATCCCTATATTCTCGCATATGGAAAACATATATTTACAATATATTGAAACATATAACTTGTTGTGCAAGTTATTGTTAATACTTTCCCTCAAGTTGGAGCGTGAAGATCACAAACGCCCAACTTAGACAGTAGATAAACAAACTTGTCACGAGCTAGCGCCTTCGTTAAAATGTCTGCCACTTGTTGATATGTACGAACATGCTCAGTGACTATTATCCCATCACAAACTGAATGGTAATCGGACTCAATGTGCTTAGTGCGCTCATGGAAGACAGGATTGGCGGCAATATGAATTAGCCTTACTATCACAAAAGAACTTTGTTGGCGCATAAGTGTCAACACCCATCTCAACAAGAAGCTTGCGAACCCACTTAACCTCACGCAGTGCCATAGCCATGGCACAATACTCAGCCTCTCCAGAAGAATGAGACATTGTATCTTGTTTCTTAGTCTTCCAACAAATAGGAGACCCACCTAGCAAGACCACATACGCATTGAGAGAACGACGTGTCAAAGGACAATCAGCCCAATCATAGTTGCAAAAGATAGACAAAGTAAGATCAGCGGAAGAAGATAAAACAATGTCTTGTCCTGGTGAACCTTTGAGATAACGAACAACCCGAATAACAGCATCCCAATGGTCCTCTCTGGGTGTCTGCATAAATTGAGACAACATATGAACGGCATAGTTGAGATCAGGCCGAGTGTTAGTAAGATATATCAAACGACCAATCAAACGCCTGTAAGGCGTGGCATCATCGAAAATCAGACTCTCAGAAACAGGTAGATGATGTCCTTGTTCTAGAGGTGTCGCCGCGGGCCTAGCTGCAAGAAGACCACACTCTGTGATAATATTCAGAGCATACTTACGCTCAGAAATATAGAATCCCTCAGAGCTCCTACTAACCTCAATACCCAAGAAATATTGGAGCTTCCCAAGATCCTTCATATGAAAACACTTACTGAGATATTCTTTGAACTTGAGAAGCATATGATCATAAATAGACTTTCGCAAGCGACAAACTTTACATGGATGTGCATGCCGAAAACCATGACGCAATTTTATGTAAACCTCTTCGTCTAAATCACCATGAAGAAAAGCATTGTGAACATCCATCTGGTGAACCTGCCAATTCTTTCCTGCAGCCAACCGCAAACCAACAACGAGGGGCATGCTTGAGACCATAAATAGACTTTCGCAAGTGACAAACTTTACCTGGATGTGCATGCCGAAAACCCGGAGGCAATTTTATGTAAACCTCTTCGTCTAAATCACCATGAAGAAAAGCATTGTGAACATCCATTTGGTGAGCCTGCCAATTCTTTCCTGCAGCCAACCGCAGCAAGGTACGAACGGTAGTCATCTTGACAACCGGTGCAAAAGTCTCATTGTAATCTTCTCCCTCAACTTGAGTATTACCTTGAGCCACAAGACGTGACTTGTAACGCTCTATTGTGCCATCAACATTGTATTTAATACGATAGACCCATTGACTATCAATTGCTTCTTTACCCGGGGGCAAATC
Source organism: Anastatica hierochuntica (assembly GCA_900406275.1). NCBI lineage: Eukaryota > Viridiplantae > Streptophyta > Magnoliopsida > Brassicales > Brassicaceae > Anastatica > Anastatica hierochuntica. The sequence continues at coordinate 6,355 of OVAN01000433.1, forward strand.
ACATATATCCCAAGTATGTGTAACTTCAAGTGCATCCACCTTCGTGTACATTGAGTTATTCCAACGAGGATCTTGTACAACTTCTTTACAATTTTTTGGTTCCGAAGCAGTGATAGATTCAAGAAAGACACGGTGTGGTGGCGAGAAAGCATTATCCGAGACATAATTAGCCAAAGGATAAGGATGCGTACCTTGGACCGTCGAGAACTGAGATGGAGAGAGTGATGGAGAGTGAGATGGAGTGTTTGACGATGTAACCGCAAATATGACATAGTCCTGAAGCTTAACAGAGCGAGTCTTATCTCGCAAGCCACGACCAAGAGCCGAAGGAGCAGTTTGGTCGGGTTCCGTTGCCTATGGCGGAGAAGAGGAAGAGACCGGTGACGAATTTTCAGGTGTAACAACTTCATCAGAGATCGAGACAGGGCCAACATCAGTAGAAGATCCAGAATCTTGAGCAGGCGTGGGTTGCAAGGAAAGTGAGTCTCCAGATGGAGAAGAACACATCTTATTATGGAGCTCATTCTCGACAGAGCTCCCCTTGTCTCGTAAAGACGATGAACTTGCTTCCTCAACAGGTGCCATCAACGATGAGGAAGAAGGCTCCTGAAGAAAAAGCCAACCCGAGTTCGTCGTAGAAGAAGACGAAGACGGTAAACCAGAGACATGAGTCGGGAGAGAGGAGCTCGAAAATGGAAAGATGTCTTCTCGGAAAAAAAACATCTCTCGATATACTGAACTCATTAGTTTCCATATCATACACCTTCCGACCCTTTTATCAAAAGGATAACCCACGAAGACACAAAGAAGACTTCTTTGATCAAACTTGTCTTTAGAGCGTGAAGTGAGATGAGCATAACAAGTTGAACCAAACACGCGAAGTTGATTGTAATCCAGCTTAGAACCATGAAGAACTTCATATGGAGAACGTCCCTTGTGAATGGAAGAAGGAGTTCGATTTATCAAGTAAGTCACGGTTAAGACTGCTTCTCCCCAAAACTTGATGGGCATCGAAGATTGAAACAACAATGCTCGCACAACATTAAGGATATGACGATGCTTGCCTTCAACACAACCATTTTTCTGTGGAGTAGCAACACAAGAAGTCTGATGAACAATACCGTTATCACGAAAATATGTGGATAGGCACATAAATTTCGGGCCATTATCACTACGAACAATCTTTATCGGTTTGTCAAACTGCTTTGCGACATACTTAATGAACTCAAGAAGGATTCGACGAACTTCTGATTTTTCTAGAAGCAAATATGTCCAAATAGCTCTAGAAAAATCATCAACAATTGTGAGAAAATACATTGCACCACAAGAAGATGGAATACGGTATGGTCCCCAAACATCAACATGAACCATTGAAAAATATCATCAACTTTATGTGAACTTTCATAAAAAAAAACTTCACGAGTCTGCTTGGCTCTAAAACAGATACCACATGGACTAGAACCAGCTGTTTTCGAACTACTAAACGGAAAAACAGAATCTGAAAAGTCTAAAAAAGAAGGATGACCCAAACGCGGATGCCACAAAATAGGACTTGCATCTCTAACTATCAAATATATCTTTGCAGAAGTCACATTCGTCAGATAATACACTCCATCACGCTCCTCACTTGCTCCGATCAGAGTCCTCAAAAAACGGTCCTGTAAAACACAAATGGCATCAGTAAACAACGCGAAAATACCAGTTTGCTTTAGTATCCTTGACACCAAAATTAAGGTGCAATTCAACGATGGAACATAGAGCATATCGGTCAAACAAACTTTGCTTGAAAGATTAAAATCTCCTATACTAACAGAAAAAGTTTTTGACCCATCGACAAAAGCTATTGAGCAATGAGATATTGACTTGATACTGGTTAAGAGAGACAAGTCACCGGTCATGTGATGAGAGGCACCAGTATCAAGGATAACATCTCCTAGCTATGTCTTACCAGATAGTTTGTCTGCAGAAGGTGCTGCCGTTTTTTCATGGACCAATTGCGTCAATGCCTTCCACTGTGCCGGTGTGAAGTCAGGAAACGAGGAAGACACAACTATTGCACTGGATCCAACTCTCCACAAAAAATGCTTAACTTTTTGGAGTTACATTGAGTTTCCGGATACCCACAACTGTATTTGAGGATGTTGTTAACGGTGGGTGAACATCCTCTGCTTTAGGAGCCTCCGTTACGGCTAACCAATGCCCTGATTTTACGCTTTAGTTACCATCACTTGTAAGGGACCATAAGTACGTATTCGTTTTGTCATTGATTGGAAAAAATATATATCTCACGTGGTGTGGATCCTCATCTGAATATAGTTGGCTATAACATGCTCATTTCATTGGTGAGTGTCGATATATATTAGCGTAGATACTTAGAGAGGTGCATGTGTTGCATTTTTTAGTCTGGGTGCGCGAGAAGGGTTTAATGGTCGTCAGGATTCTAGTCCCATAGATATTTTTTTGCCATCACCTATGCCTATTTGAATCCCTAGTTGAAGTAATTCACACCCAAAACGTAAGGACCTCCATCTATAGGATGGCTGGGAGCCATTATTAGCAGTTAGTAGCCGTCCATCTTTAAAATAACGTGCCTTGAGTACCAAATAAATGAGACTAAAGCGAGACTGCATAATTTTCCATGCTTGATTCGCGAGTAAGGCTTGGTTAAATTTGTGCAAGTCTTTGAATCCCAATCCCCCGTTGCTCTTATGATTGGCCATTTTCCTCCATGCTACCCAGGCTAATTTCCTTTGTTCATTACTTGACTGCAACCAAAATTGTGGAAGGATCGAATCCAACTCATCACATATTTCCAAGGACAATTGGAAGCAATTAATTGAATAAATGGGCATTCCAGATACCACGCTCTAGATTAATTGCTTCTTTCCAGCCGGAGAAAGGAATCGTATTTGCCAACTAGAGACTTTCTTCAACACCTTTTCCTTGATGTATTTAAACATTTAAGTCTTTTTCCTTTCAAATTGTTCTGGTAGGGCAAGATATTTACACCACCACCAATATTAGAAATCTTCATGATCTATTTAATACTTGTAATGTATGTTTGTAGACCTTGGATCCAAAGGAAATGCATGAGTTCTCAAGGTTGATAACTTGTCCAGATGCTGCCACATCTTCGTCAAATATTTTCATGAATTGTGTACTGTTTGCGACATCCGCCTTCACAAAGAATAAGGAGTCATCCGCGAATACAAGATCTGTAATCATCGGTCCTCCATTACTCAATCTGATACCATTTATATATTTATGTCGTTTCGCCGTTGTTAGCAATGAGCTAAGCACATCTACACACAATATAAATAGATAAGGCGATAACAGATCTCTCTGTCGTAGTCCTCGATGTGGTTCAAAAGATCGATACGGGATATCGTCACTAAAACCAAAAAAGGGACTGAGGTAACACACAACATGACCCACCCTATCCATCTCTCTGTGAATCCTTTCTTCCTCCTGACTTCTTGTAAGAAGGTTCATTCAATACGGCCATAAGTTTTGCTGATGTTCGTTTTAATGGCCATATATGAGCTAACACATCTTCGTCAAACAATGAATATAGTACTTCATTGGTTATGAATACATTATTTGTAATAGTTCTCCAGGTATGAATGTGCCTTGATGTTCTGCCAATACCTGGTGAAAGATGTCTTTTAATCATGAAACCAGCACTTTAGCGATAATCTTATAAGCAACATTACAAAAACTAATCAGTTAAAGTCTTCGATCATGTTTGGGCTCGCTAGCTTTATCAAACAAAGATTAGTATGGTTCAGTCCTATCTCCATAGTTGAGGTCTAAAAAAATCGTTACACAGAGCTGATTATATCAAGTCCTATACTTTCCCAAAACTGTTGGAAAAAGGAGGTTGAGAACCCATCGGGTCAAGGAGCCTTCGTCGGGCCGATGGAGAACGCAGCATGACAAATTTCTTCATATGTTACTTCCTTTATTAGTGTCGTATTCATGTCGCCAATGACTATATGAAGGACATTTGTTAGTATCTCTGGTGGATTTTTGCTCTTGAATAATTCTGAAAAGTAACGTTCTGCCTCCATAGCTATGTTTTTATTGCCATATAGAACGTCACCACCTGGGTTGCGAATTGATGTTATTCGATTCCAAACTACTCTGTTTCGTGTATTTGCGTGAAATAATTTTTTGTTTCAACCACCAGCTTTGAGCAACTGGATTCTACTGTTCAGTTGCCAAAACCGTTCTTCCTTTCGGTAGGCCTCTTCTAGCTCTCTTGGATAGTGTTTGAGCTATTGCGAAGAGGTGTTTGGGTTCCTTCCAGCCTCATCTATCAACTGTCGGAGTTGGTTAATACATTTAGAAAATGTAAATACTTTATGGTATGTTTAGCTTATATGATAATATATTGTTATACAAAAAAACATATCTTATATAAATAAAGAGAAATGGTTAAAGGCGATGGTAAAGGTCCATTTTTAGCAGCGAGAGATACACTGTTGAAAGATTAAAAAAGAAAGATTTATATACAGTTAATGAATTTGGATAGTCAAAAGATATTTCTCAATAACATGTTATTTTTAAAAGCACATTATTAAAAAAAATTTAGAGAAAAGAAGAAAAACGATGAATTTAAATCATAAAAATGCGTCTTTCGACATTTGATATTGTACACCTTATATCATAAAACTCTATGAAAATAATATAAAAAGTCCAATTATCAATAAAAGATAAGAAAAAGAGACAACAACTTAAAAAAAATATATTCAAAAGATAACGTTGTATTTTGAAACTTTTTGAGGAGAACTATGTTGTAGTTTTTCAATTATGTTTTTGTGTTGTATATGATATGTGTTCGTCTTATAATAATATGACTTTACACACACATATTTATATAAACATAAAAAGACAATTTAATAGTTTTAATATATATTATAGATGTAATAAAATATTTATTAAAAATATATAAAGCATACCACGCGTAACGTGGATTTAAATCCTAATCATCTATAAACTTTTTAAATTATGTAAAACGTTAATTATGTATTTCTCAAAACTGGAAGTGCATCAACATGCCCAAAGCAAAAGGATAGGAGATAAAAGAGAGTCCATAGACATCCAGTTATAATAGGAATTTACATGAATATCTAGTCAGAACGAAAGTAATTCCCCAGTGCTACACTTTGGTCAAGGCTAGTGTTAATCCAAACTCTATTCTTGAAAACTTTGACCACCACATAAGTTGTTAAAAAAGACTAAAAAGAAGGAACGAAAGAAGAAAGAAGACCAGTACGAGGAAGACAAAGCGCGAAATCGAAGAAAGTTGAGGAAGAAGAAACCGAAGAAGTAAGCACCATTCTTTGTCCATCAAGATTACCTTTTTGGCCATGCATAACCAATGAAAGATGCAAACCACCAAAATCTTTTAAACAAAGCTGGCAATTATTAAGTAAACAACTTGTCACGGTATAAGTTAAAGATACCCAAGATGGAAAAAAAGGAGGTTAAAGATACACACAAGCTTAACTATTGTTACTGACAGTTCTGTTCTAAAGATTCCCGTCTAGACATATTGCTCTTCCTCGTACCCGTTAGACATGGTCGTCCGATTAATTTCTCCGCAGTCCGATATTTTTCAAACTTTATCCTAGTTAACTTCTAGAATTGGATATTTAACTAAACTTGACCAGTAAAATCAAATAAATATATTTTGCCTGTTCGGCACGTGAACGCGGCGACTAATTTGAGCGGCATAAATTTAAAGCAGAGTTGAAGATAAATACTATGGTGACCGGAGAATTAGCTGTAGCCGTATTTGTTACAAGTGTTGATCGAATGAGTCTTAATAGCCGCTAGATCTTTTAGGATGCATTTATCGCCCAAAACCTATCGCTGTGTCTTATATTATTAGCGGTGGCGTCGTTACTCTCCGTAACCTTGTGTTCCAAGCAACGCAAATACATAGCTTTTTTTGTCGCCGACGCTGAACGCAGCGACTAACAAAAGAACACGACCATTATCATCACTTAAATTATATAAATTAATTGTTTTTAGACTAAATATAAGTCAAAAAAATTTAAAAGCTGATCAATTCACGGTTAATCTCCGATTTTCTAACTAGACGCTAGGTACAGTTTCGCGGCTCGACTAGCGCCAGCAAGTTCTAGAACCTAACGGCAGTGAAAGATACATAAGTTAATCCCGATATATAAGTTTGCAGATACATTTAAAGTTTAGCAGAATGTAAATTTTTAAAGACGACCCGAGAGCTAGAGATTCCAAAAGGCGCCAACACTCAGTGAAGCTGCAAACATACAAGATTAACACAATTATGTGTCGAGTAGATAAACTTGCTGAAGCAGAAGACTACCTAACAAAGAACACCAAGTACAAGAGAAGCAGTTTCGTCCATAAAACCCAATATCAATTCATTTGCATCCATATCTAGAGCAACAACAACAAATGCCTATAGGGAAGAATACCGAACCGAGTCCGAACCAGAACAAAAAAAATGCCCGACTGGATCCATAGCCGAGAACTAAACTACCAGATATCCCATTACAACCAGCCCGGACCAGAATGAGTATCCAAATGTTCAGGGTTTACTCAGATTATCTGAAATCATCTATAAACTTTTTAAATTATGTAAAACGTTAATCTTGCATCAACATGCCCAAAGCAGAAGAATAAGAGATAACGGAGAGCCGATAGACATCCAGTTATCTAGTCAGAACGAAGATAATTCCCCCATGCTACACTTGAGCCAAAACCACCCTTCCCTATTCAGCTATTCTGTTCAAACAACCCATGACTTATATAACTAGCAAGAAAGTATCTCTAAGGTAATATCCTGTATCCACTTCGGTTTCAAAAAGCCAAAGCTTATTCTGCAACTTACAAACCGTTTCTAACACATCATATGGCCAAAAAAAAATGGTTGCAGACAGTTCATACCGTTACAGTTTAGACACAATTTAAAAACCGTGCATACAACTTCGAAGTTATCCACCACATAGGTTTTTAAGAAGACTAAAAATAAGGAACAAAAGAAGAAGGAAGACCAATACGAGGAAGACTAAGACCGAAATCGGAGAAAAAGTTGAGGAAGAAGAAACCGAAGAAGCAACCACCATTCTTGATTCCAACTTATATGCTTGATTCCAAACCGATGCTATAGCATCTTAAGGAAGATAAAGTCATAAAGACCTTACCTATCATGGTTTAGGCTTGACATTGTAGACAACTGAAGTACCATCCCATGGGTGGTAGCCAACAGAAGCTTGAAAAGGTATCGGCTCAACAGGAGATGATGCATTTTTATCCTTAGCCTCGAGCGAGATGTAGAAAGTATTTCCCGAAGCATAATGCCAATTAGCCTTCACAGCCCTCACAAATTCAAAACCATTTCCTGTACTGAACCCATTGTCTTCATTGTATTTCTTAAGAGCGATCTTCGACAATCGCTCCACCAAATCTCCGTCGGTTTCGGGTTCTTTAGCAATATAGCTCTCCTCGAAGACGACGTCATAACGACCCACCAGGGGCCCTAGCTTCGTGGTGTCAAAGTCGTAATCCTGAAAACACAGACAAAAAATTTCAAATTCGAAATCAAAAAGTATAATTGATGAACACAGAAAGAAAGGAATCATGCCATTACCCCACATCTTTTGTGTGCTTCATTGAAAATTCGAACCTCATCCGAATCCCAATCAGAGTCGCTTGACGACGAAGCCGCTTCTTCGACTTCCTCCTCCAGCTTCTGACGTTTCGGCTCAGGCTCCTCAGATCTCTTATCGGCCACCTGCGGATTCGTAGTTGATGCCATGTGCGATGAGGTGACGCGAAACCCTAATCGTTGTTTCCTCTATTCAATCCTTTGAATACCTTTATCTTTCCTAATCATACCCTCCTCGTATTAAATCAATTTACTTTTCTATCCGACATAAATTTTATCAACTTACTTTTTTTTTCGTTTAAAACATTTCATTAATATTTTACTAAAATTTTAAGCAAAAACTTAGTGTATTACTTTTTCAATTATATGTTCATTTTAAAAATGCTATTGTTGTATATTCCATGTAATTCTGTAAACGATGTTTGATATCAATAAAGTCCAGATGTTAAAAAAAAAAATAAACCTACTGAAACTATATATAAGTCTTTATAATTTTTTTACCAAAAAGTGTTTGTATATATAAGTTTTTATAAATTTATGAACACATAAACATGATTAATTTAAAATAAATGTAATTAACATGGATGTTTTTAAACTCTAAGATTAGATTTTATACGTTGTTTAAATGTGTTAAATGAGAACTCGACGATATAATGACGTTGATATCTCACAACTTCTTATAACTCGTATACCGCTATACGAAAAAATGTTCATATATAAGTCGTTATTAATTTTATTGTTTTTTTTTGACACGGGTGGATCGACAAGGTCTGATCCATAGCCAAACCCTACGACGCGGGGTATCGCGACTTAGTGGAGTCGAACTCCAGACGCCTGAGTACTCAGCACCAGGGCTTTTGCCACTGGACCAAATGAGTCTCGGCATTTTATCGATTTACGATATGACTACATAAACATGATTAATTTGAATGTAATTAACATATTTTTATACTCCCTCTGTACCATTTTAATTGTTGTTTAAGGTTATGTACACATATTAAGAAAAACATAAATTTATTATGTTTTTCTTGTTTGCATAAAAAAATATTTATAAAAAAATTACATCAACCAATGAGAAAATACATTGTAAAATTCAATTGGTCAAAAAAGTCAAATGGTTTAAATATTTGCATAGAAAATTGTTAACATCAACTAATTTGAAACAAAAAGAAATTCTTAAAACATCAAGTAAAATGATACGGAGGGAGTATTAACTAATGATGTCCCTATACCCTAAACATTTGAATTTTTTTATTAAAAAAAAATTATGAATTTTTTTATTAATTAAAAAATTAACTATGAATTTGCGCAGACTCCTCTTAAATTATGTCATAAACTCTAAATTTTAATCCCTAATTATATTCATGCACCATAATCACATTTACTACCTCTTTATAATAATAATTACTTAAGATTAGACTTTATATGTTGTTTAAATGTATTAAATGGGAAATTGACGATATAACGACGTTGATATCTCACAACTTCTTATAATTCGTATACCGTTGTACGAAAAAGTGTTTGTATGTATAAGTCTATATAAATTTATCGTTTTACGATATGAACACATAAACCTGATTAATTTGAATGTAATTAACATTTTTTTATTTCAAACTAATGTTGTCCCTAAATCCTAGACATTGGAATTTTTTTTCTTAATCAAAATTTTGCTAGGAATTTGCTAAGATTCCTCGCAAATTCTTCGCAACTTTGGCGGTCCAACTAATTTTTTTTAAAAAAATTGCGCTCGCAAATTAAAGCGCCAAAGTTTTTTTTGGCGGGATTCGAAAATTTGCAAGAAACCCTCGCAAATTCCTTGCAAATTTTGGTGGTCAAATTAAAATTTTCAAAATAAACTTGTGAGGAATTTTCGAGGAGTCTTCGCAAATTAAAGCGCCAAAGTTTTTTTTTGACAGGATTTGAAAATTGCAAAGAACCCTCGCAAATTCCTCGCAAAGTTTGCGGGAAATTTGTAAAGGAACAAAATCCTATACATACCATGACCCCTTCACCCTTTCATTTTGCTCATTTCTCACATCTCTCTCCCTCTCGCTACGAATATGTTATTAAATTGTTAGTTATTAATTTTTAATTTTGTTGTTTATGTTATTAAAATATTAGTTATTAAGGTAATTACATTTGTAATTAATGTTTTTAGGTGGTTTATATAGGACTGAATTAGATTTACCGTCTTAATTACTAAGTTAGAAATTATTCAATTAATAAAATTTTGAAATTATAGAAATTTAAAATTATGATAAAGAATCAAAAATTATATATTAAATTCATATCATGTTATTGTTGAGTATTTTTACTAAGTCATTTAAATTAATTGTAGATGGATGACAACACATACCAGACGTCTCTCAAGCTACTAGTAGAACGACACCGGCGAGTACGATTTCGGGAGCGAAAGCAGCGGCGAGAATGAGAGCAGCACCGGAAATCAGGAAATTATATTTAATTTTTTATTTTCTTTTATTTTATTTTTAGACTAATTTAAGTTAATTTTAATTTCTATTTTAAATGAATTTTCATTTTTATTTTAATTATGTTTTTATTTTAATTATATTTTTTTAATATATTATCACGTTATTTTAATATTTTTTAAAAAAAATTTTGCTAAATCCCTCGCAAATTTGCATATGTGATATTTACTCGCAAATAATTATGTCGTAGTTTCCTCGCAAATTTGCGAGAAACTTGCGACCATGTAATTTCTTCGCAAATTTGCGAGGATCGAATAGCGACCGATTAATTTTCTTCGCAAATTAATCGCGATCACGTTTTGCAAGGAATTTGCTAGGAAAACTTTTCTCACAATTTTTTTTCTTGTAGTGTATGTAAAAATAAAAAGTATAAATTTAAAATTATGATTAAATATTTTTTTTATTATTACAATAGAAATAGGTGTTACTAAAATAGTATACACAAATGTAAAATGAAACATGTTTATAAATTTAAAACTAATTAAATACCAATATCTTGTTATTAATATCATATTAAGAATATATTATGATACATTTTGTAAGTTTTTTTGCTTAAAATTCATTTCAATTTTTAAGTCTTAAAAATTAGAATATGAATTTAAAAGAGGTTTTTAAAAGTTTTATACAGTAAGTAAAATTAGATAATGATAAACAACAAGTTTTATAAAGTTACTATAATCAAATTTTGTTACTACATATTATACATAATATTATATAATTTTGGATTTATAATAATAATATTGGGACTATATATTTACAAAGGAGTTTGAAAAAATTATTTTCTTATTATCTTATCAAAATCTAATTTATAGTTTAGTGATCATTAATTTATACTGAGTAACAAGGATCCAAACTCCTATACTTGCACTCAATTCAGTGGCTAACCCGAAATATACAAAGAAGAGGACACCGGAATGATACTGACAAAAGGTGACGAAGAAGACAAAGTCTTACGCTTTGAAGTAGGCCAAGATCCAATGAGAAGAGGGAACCAACCGAGTCAAATAGGGGGAAGCCAAGTATAGAAGATAATCCATATGTATTCATTTATATTCATTTAAGCCAAACCAACGTTACATGTTCTCATCAAATTAATACCATTCAACCAAAGATTTATATAAACTAGCAAGAAAATATGTCTAGGGTAAAATTGTATATCCACTTCGATTTAACAAAGCCAAAGCTCACTCATACAGCAAGAAGCAGTCTCTTAGACAAAACCCAATATCTCAATTCATTTGTATCCAGTGAAATCTAAAGGAAGAAGTAAATCTCAAAGGGAAAGCTTTGATATAGAGCAACTAATGCCTATGTATATGGAGTTGATTAAACACACATATATAAACTCTGACGATGTCCTACATGCATCACCTGTCTCATGTAGCTACGACTTTATGAAAACAAATTTTCACACAACAGTTTTTACCGCAATCGCATGCTACACAAATCCTACATACTTTTAACCTAAACCAAAATGAGAAAAAGATGAATCTCCCACAGAGATTCATCCTTACCTATTTCTAATCATGGTTTAGGCCCGACATGGTAGACAACTGAAGTATCATCCCATGGATGGTAGCCAACATTAGCTTGAAAAGGTATCAGCTCAACAGGAGATGATGCATTTTTATCCTTAGCCTCGAGCGAAATGTAGAGAATTTTTCCACCAGCATAATGCCAATTAGCCTTCACAGCCCTCACAAATTCAAAACATGTATTAAACCCAAAATCTTCATTGTATTTCTTAAGAGCGATCTTCGACAATCGCTCCACCAAATCTCCATCTGTTTCAGGTTCTTTAGCAACCTTGCTCTCCTCGAAGACGACAGCATAACGACCCACCAGGGACCCTAGCTTCGTGGTGTCGAAGTCGTAATCCTGAAAACACAGACAAAAAAAGTTACAAATTCGAAATCAAAAAGTATAATTGATGAACACAGAGAGAAAGGAACCATGCCATTACCCCACATCTTTTGTGTTCTTCATTGAACATTCGAACCTCATCCGAATCCCAATCAGAGTCGCTCGACGAAGAAGCCGCTTCTTCGACTTCCTCCTCGAGCTTCTGACGTTTCGGCTCAGGCTACTTATCCACCTCCGGTAGATCCATAGTTGGTGCCATGGGGTATGTAATGATGCGAAACCCTAAATGTTGTTTATCTCATATGCCCTTCCTCGTAGAGAAAAGAGATTATCCGTTATAATAATCTTTCTTCTTTCCTAAAAGGAAAAAAAAAATGAATCAATTTAATTTTTTTTCCAATATAAATTTTAGAGATATTTAGCTTAGAAGGATTTTTTTACCCAACTCTTGTGTATCTAAACTTTTGTTCTAAGAGTTTGTAAATCAAATCTTTTGATAACTGGTAAATCAAATCTTTTATTAATGTTAATCCTATTCTACCTTTAGATATTAATGTTAATATCATGTCTTCCACGGACGTTATATGTTTTCTTGTTAATTTAACATTTTATTAGTTGATGATTTTTCTGTATCTTTCAATTAGCATTATAAATATTATCCACTGCTGTTTGTTTCCATGGCATCAAGAGAGTCTAAGTTTTGTATGTATTTAGGGTTTGTTTTTACTTATATGTTTGTCCAGTTTCGCCATCTGGAAACGTCTCATGATTAATCGCTAATTTCCACATGATCTGAACCTTTGGATAGAACATACTCCTATATTTTAAAAGAACATAGACGTTACAGGTCTAACATATCTTTAAGCATCATTGTCACGTATGGTTGTCTTCTTCTCCAACGATATTACATCCTCAAAGGGTTGCCATAATCAACAAACTTTGGCCGTGTGTGGGGTGCATTTTGTTAATTACCAATTAAACTCTACTAAATTCATGTTTTAATTTTGTGGAATACAATGATTTTTTCCATTTCTTATTAGGAGTTGACAACATATGAATCGTAATTTTGTAGATACAATGTTTCGAGGAAAGAGTTCTTAATATATTAACGTAAGTACTAATGTATTATAATTATTACTTTCTCCTTTTAAGATACTCAAAGTAATAAAATTTAGTGCTAAAATTTTCAAATATTCACTAAGTTATATATTTTTCAAAGGTTGAATAGTTTAAAGGTTTTACATAATGAAAGAGACGAATCCCAAAAGAATTTCATATGTGCACTAACATGAACCTTTGCATAACCAATGGATGGGCTTTATCTCCTTTTTTTTCCACCAACTAAAAAGTTTTTTTTTAAAAAAATTACAATGAGGTAAAAAATAAAGAAAATATAATACCCACAAATTTAGTAAAAAAATCTTTTGTGAGAGAGGCGACAAAAAAGAAGAAAACAAAAGAAACCGTTTTTATTCATCTTCTTCACGGCCGCCGGCTTTTGCCGGTGGTTTTATGCGTTTTAAATTTTGTTTTTCATTTGTTTTTCAATAGTGGCCATGAGAGGCACTTTCACATACCAAATTTATGTTGGATTTACCTTCCTTCTTTGGATTGTGGTATCGTTTGTAGTATCTACAATAGAAATATACGTCGATCACAAATCATGGTTAAATCCAAAATTTATAGGTATGTTTGCTTATTCCTAAGCAAATCAGTTATAGTGTCTCGTTTGGGATCTTCCTTTTAGCATGTGGAAAAAGTTTCGTTTCCGGTCTTTTCCTCCCTTCCGGGAGACCGTTTATTCATGGTTCGTTGGGAAGTGTTGGTTACTTGATCCTACTCACGACGAATCCGCTATCTCCGTGAAGAATCTTCCGGTTTTTCATGATGACCAGTGTACACAATTCCGATTAATGGAAGGGGTTGAGTATACATTTTTACGATATCTATGGTATATCAATCGGCGGATATGGGATCCAGGCATAACTATTCCAAAGAGAAGTATTTACTATCAACAAATTCATAATGGAGATACAACAAAGTCTACATTATTATCAAGCACGCGGATAGGGACTAATTGGTACCGTGTCGACTTTTCAAAACGTGTACCGGATGCATTAGGTTTTTACTGTAAGAATTGGAAAAAGAAAATAATTTCAATATGGCATGACTATCGTATCAGAGTGAGACAGATTCTGGAAAAGGAAAATAACATATTACCACTTCTGTTAGCGTGTATGGCTTACATCGAAAGAAAGCAACGTCAAAATTCGCTTTTCCAAATGTTTTGGCTTCAGCATATGGCGCATATATCTGCTTATGTAATAATTTGTATTCCGATGTTTTGTATTCGGCTTTGTAATCCTATTTGTACTTCACTATATCAATAAAAGTTATCTAGATGTTAAAAAAAATAAAAATAAAAATAATATTCACAAATTCATATAGCTTATACATTTAGGTAAGCCCTTCCCTTTACAATTCTTCAACAACAAAGCTTTCGCTTTCGCTTACACCAAACCTCTCCCTGCAACAACAATTCATAATATCAAAAACAAAACATGAAACTTCCAATTCTTGAAACATTTTACAATCTTCTTCAAGAAAACGGTTTATCATTCTCACTTTATTACTTCTCAGACTCTCCTTTAGAGGGTCTAACTGGTACAACACTTGCATGCTCTTGATTGTTTGCGTTATTTACATTGATACCTCCCTATTCCTTGGAGAAACAAAAAACACATTCACAACATCAAAAAATGATTTTGACAATGTACCTGTAGAGAGAGAGAGAAAGAGAGATTCATTTACTTGGTTATTTGATGTTGGCTCATGTACTCTCTGCGGGTTAGCGTTAAGATCAATCATTTGTTGGATAATTCCAACATAGAAAAGGAAGTTGTCCTAAATTAAGGAGTCAAGCTTAGTTTAGAAAAAAAGGAAATATCCAATTCTCATTAGGTTTAGGAGTTGTCTAGCCTATAAATGTAAGTTAAGGAAGAGATGTCTCCAAGACTTAAGAATTGTGGTTTAGTTTTTGAGTAGTTTTCTAAATCAATAAAAGAGTGATAAAGTTCTTTATAATCAATCTCTTAATCGAATAAGACAAAGCAAGGTTACTTGATTGCTTGTGATCAAAGCATCGAGTTTGACCTAGCAGACAAAACAGAGAACGTAAGATACAAACAGAGCAAGTCTCGTGTACGTTCTTTAAACTTCAGTTGGTATCAGAGCGTGAGACAAAGCAGGATCATGAGCCACAAAGGCAGAGAAGGTCTCGCTTGTCTCAAAACAAGGCATGGGGGACTCAAGGAATCCTTTAACGGATTCGGAACAAGCAAAGAAGATGGAGACACCGGAAATTCAATGTCCTATGCTACCTTCCACAAACTATACGGTTTGGGCGATGAGAATGAGAGTTACTCTTAGAGTAAGCGAAGTTTGGGACACCATAGAACCAGGGACCAACGATCCAAAGAAGAATGATGTAGCAATAGCTTTGTTGTTCCAGTCAATTTCTGAAGCACTCATATTGCAAGTAGGAGAGCAAAGTTCCGCAAAAAGCATATGGGAGGCTATAAAATCTCGCCACCAAGGAGCGGATCGGGTAAAGGAGGCGCGATTGCAAACCTTAGTCACCGAACTTGATAGACTAAGGATGGGAGACAATGATGCAGTGGATGAATTTGCCGGGAAAATCTCTTCTCTAGCTTCTCAATCGACATCTCTTGGAGAAGTTATAGAGGAAACAAAGCTTGTGAAGAAGTTTTTGTCGGGACTCCCAAGAAGCAAGTTCATCCATATAGTAGCATCATTTGAGCAAGTCTTCGACTTGAATAAGACTGGATTTAAAGATATTGTCGGAAGGATCAAGGCATACGAAGAGAGAGTCAAAGGAGAAGTATCTAGCGAGGATCAAGGGAGACTTATGTATGTTGCTAGTCCGAAACAAAACAGAGGAGGAGGCTCTAATTATGGCGGAAACAAAGCTGGTATGAGTGCTGGATCGGACGGCAATGGCCAAGGCAGAGGCGGAGGTAACTCCAGAGGCAAGGGCCGTGGCAGGGGCCGCGGGAGAGGTCGATTTGATGGTCAATACCAGGCAAAAGAACCAGCTAAAACTTACGAAAGGGAGAAGAAAGATCTATCCAAAATTCAATGCTGGAGGTGTGATAAGTTTGGCCATTATGTTAATCGTTGTCCCTCACGACCACAAAGAGAGCAAGAGGCCAATATAAATGAAACACAAGAAGCCGATGGTCTATATATGCATGAGGTCGTGTTCTTGAACGAAGAAAATGTGTTTCCTAAAAGATATGATGCGGCCAAAGGAGATGCATCGGAATGGTACTTAGACAATGGCGCGAGTAACCATATGACGGGAAACAGAGATTTCTTCTGTTAATTGGATGACACGATCAAGGGAAGAGTTAGGTTCGGTGATGGTTCGCTTGTTGATATCACGGGAAGAGGATCGATCTGCTTCATAGATAAGTCAGGAAAGAAGGATGTTCTTGATGATATCTATCTTATACCTGACATAAGGCACAACATTATAAGCTTCGGGCAAGCCACTGAAAACGGATGTGAAGTGAATATGAAATGAGCTATTCTGGAGCTAAAAGACTCACACGGAAGATCACTTGCTGTGGTAACAAGATCCTCAAACAGGCTGTACAAAACACCTCTTGAAGTTTATCGCCCCAAGTGCTTCCATGTTGACGGAGAAGACACAACATGGACTTGGCACGCTCGACTCGGACATGTGAGCTACGATGTGATGAAAATTATGGTCGATAAAGAGATGACGATAGGATTGCCACGGTTACTACACGACAAGGATGTGTGTGGTGTATGTCAGATAGGCAAATTATCGAGAAGTTCATTCCCAAATCAAGCAGGTTTTCGAGCATCAAACCTACTGGAATTGATCCATGGTGATTTGTGTGGACCAATAACGCCTCTGAAACCTTCAAACAATCGATATGTATTTGTGTTGATTGACGATTATTCAAGATACATGTGAACTATGCTATTGAAGGAGAAGAGCGAAGCGTTTGATCGGTTTAAGAAGTTCAAGGAGTACATCAAAATCCAAACCAAGACAAACATAGGAACGCTGCAGACAGACAGAGGTGGAGAATTCACCTCAACTGAGTTTAACCGTTATTGTGAAGAAAACAGAATAAACCGACACTTAACCGCACCATACACTCCACAACAAAACGGCATAGTTGAAAGGAGAAATCGAACACTGTTGGAGATGACACGGAGTTTACTAAAAGGAATGAAGGTACCAAATGCACTATGGGGAGAAGCTGTGCGTCATGCAACCTATATAATAAACCTTGTATCTACAAAATCGGTGAATGGTAAGACACCATACGAGTGTTTCACGAAAAGAAAGCCGAACATTATGCACCTAAGGATCTTTGGCTGTGTGGCTTATGCTAAGATCAATGGACCGAGCATTAAGAAACTTGATGATAGAGCAAGAAGTGTGATTAATCTCGGAACAGAACCTGGCTCAAAAGCTTACAGACTTTACGACCCGATTACGAGAAAGGTTATCGTTAGTAGAGATGTAACGTTTGATGAGAAGAAGGGATGGGATTGGTCTCTAAACTCTAATGAAGATACTACTGAGCCAGGAACCTTCAAAGTGTTGACACTTGATGCACCAGAAGGACACGGAAACGACGAGGCAGAGCACGATCATCACCACGAACCTGAAAACAAAGAAGATGTTCACGATGATGAGGAATCTGAGCACGATGAAACAGATCAGTTTCAAATAGAGGAAGGAGCAGAGAATCATGACACGATGATGGAGCAAGCACACTCTCAACAACAGCCAGTCACCACGAGGTCTGGACGAACCGTGAACAAGCCACGATATCTTGACAATTACGTGTTGATGGCAGAGCACGAAGGTATAAAACTTCTTCTTATTGTTGATGGCGAACCAGAGTGTTACGTTGAGGCTGCTGTGACAAAAGAATGGGTTAAAGCAATGTTGGCTGAGCTAGAATCCATTGTGAAGAACAAAACTTGGCAGCTTGTCGGTAAACCTGAAGTAGTTAAGCCAATAGGATTAAAATGGATCTTCAAGATAAAAAGAAAAGCGGATGGAACCGTGAAAAAATACAAGGCTCGACTTGTTGCTAAAGGTTATGTACAGCAACAAGGAATTGATTTTGATGAGATATTTTCTCCGGTAGCCCGGATAGAGACCATACGTCTCTTGCTATTGTTGGCGGCATCAAATGGGTGGGAGATTCACCATTTGAATGTCAAAACAACATTCTTAAATGGAGATCTAAGCGAAGAAGTCTATATTTCGCAACCCGTAGGCTATGAGAAGAAAGGAAAAGAAGCTCAAGTCTATAAGCTTAATAAGGCACTATATGGCTTACGACAAGCTCTGAGAGCATGGAATCTGAAACTCGATAACATGCTTAAAGAAATCGGATTCATCAAGTGCAAAAAGGAACCTGTGGTCTATCAAAAGGAGGTGGTAAAAGACTTGTTGATTCTAGCCATTTATGTTGATGATTTGTTTGTAACAGGAACTTCCATTCAAGTTATCAAACGATTCAAAGAAGACATGGCGAAAAGGTTTGATATGTCTGATCTGGGAAAACTATCTTACTACTTGGGAATAGAGGTGGTACAAGGCCCTGATGGGATTAAGATCAAACAGGAAGGTTACGCACAAGCCATTGATATATCTCGGTTTTTACTAATATATAACGTTTTTTTGGAGTCTTTTTGAGGCTTTTCGAAGTCTTTTCTTTTGGATTTTCAGGTGTTTTAGGTGTTTGGACAAGTTCAAGGAAGAATGTGAAGTTTCTACAGGATTTCAGGGATTAAATGATGAAAAAACGCAAAGTTCAGCATGTAGGCAAAATGGTCGGTCGATCAAAATGAGTGATTGATCGATCACTTTGCTCTGGAAACGGAGACATTGCCAGTGACGATACAATCGATCGATCACTCATTCTGATCGATCGATCATATTGTTTGACGAGAATTCTGATTTTTTTCTTTTCCTTGTAAAATTTCCTTTTTGCCCTAGTTTTTCCCATATCTGAAAAAAGAATTCTAGGACGAAAATTAGGGATGGAGACTTATTTTTCACGCAGATTCTGAGATTTCTTTACGTTGTAAACTTTGGGAGACGAATCTCTTCACCCATAACTTTGGAGAAGTTTTCTGAACCCTATTTTATTATTCTATTACATGTCTTTCAATTCAATCATGTCTTTTGTTTCCATCACCATGTATGAGTAGTTTCTCTGTTAGGTTATAGGGTTTTCAAAGGAATTGATGAGATTGAAAGATTAGGATTGCTAATTCAGGGAATTATCAATAGAATTCTTGATATGGATTGTTCTTAGTGCTTGAACTTGATTGATCACCTAGTTCATGATCTTAGGTTAATTGAATACAGCGAGAGTTGATTTGATTGCTTGAAAATAATCTCTGTGAGCAAAGTATCCTTAGCCAACGAAAGTGGATGTTAAGGTGCTTTGTGAACAAATCAAAACTTGAACCTAATGCATGTTTCACTTTATGAATTCAACGAGAGTTAGTCTTTTAGGTTGTTGAACATAATAATTGGAGCCACGAGAGTGGAAAAATTATACAATTGTGTTCTGAGTTCAAGAATCGTTCTTAAGTGTTTCCCAAATAAATTCTTACTTTCACGATCTGATTTCCTGCGAATTTCCTAATGACCTGGCATTTTTCTTCCATTGATTTACTTCGTTTTTAACATTGCTTCTATTTACTTTTGCATTCAGAAACAACAAACAACCATCTTTTGTCTTCTAGCTTGATCTGAACCTAAGAATCCTAGTGTGTATCTTGGTCTTTGTGGATTCGATTCCTGAAATACTACTGCGATTTGCAGTAGTGTGATTTAAGGGTTAAAACCTGAGATATCAGGCATCCTTGCAAACAATAAAATGGAGGCGTGCAACCATACTCACGTTCCGATGGAGTCCAATGCTAAGATGTCAAAGGCCGATGATGAGCAGGAGATAGATGCTACCTCGTACAGGAGGTCGATCGGATGTTTGAGATACTTATTGCATACACGACCAAACCTCGCATATTTCGTTGGAGTTCTTAGTCGTTATATGCAATCACCAAGGGTTTCGCATGGACAAGCATTAAAACAAGTGCTAAGGTACGTGAAAGGAAGTACTAAATTCGGCTTGTTCTTTAAAAGAGATGGGATACACATAATTACAGGATATAGTGATAGTTGCCACAACATTGACATTGATGACGGAAGAAGCACCTCAGGTCATGTTTTCTACTAAGGAACATCTCTAATAACTTGGACTTCGCAAAAGCAACCTACTGTTGCTTTGTCGTCATGTAAGGCAGAGTTCATGGCTGCTACAGAAGCTGCGAAGCAAGCCATATGTCTCAAGGACATGCTCAGCGAAATTCTTGGGAAAAGAGACGAAAAGGTCATACTAAGGATAAACAACAAGTCAATCGTCGCCTTGACTGAGAACCCAGTGTTTCATGGAAGAAGCAAGCACATTCTCTCAAAATATCACTTCATACGTGAGTGTGTGGAAAATCAGCAAATAGAAGTCGAACATGTTCCGGGAACAGAACAGAAGGCGGACATACTGACTAAGCCGTTAGGAAGAAACAAGTTCAAAGAAATGAGGAGTTTGCTTGGATTTCAAGAAATCCTTACATCGAAGATTCATGTTGGAATTAAGGGGAAAATGTTGGATAATTCTAACATAGAAAAGGAAGTTGTCCTAAATTAAGGAATCAAACTTAGTTTAGAAAAAAGGAAATATCCAATTCCCATTAGGTTTAGGAGTTGTCTAGCCTATAAAATAAGTTAAGGAGGACATGTCTCCAAGACTTAAGAATTGTGGTTTAGTTTTTGAGTAGTTTTCTAAATCAATAAAGAAGTGATAAAGTTCTTTATAATCGATCTCTTAATCGAATAAGACAAAGCAAGGTTACTTGATTGCTTGTGATCCAATTTGACCTAGCAGACAAAACAGAGAACGTAAGATACAAACAGAGCAAGTCTCGTGTTCTCTAAACTTCATCATTTCATCATCGATCTTGCCATTAGCTTCACCATTTGAATTTGCAGATATTCTTTGGTTTTGCATATTGTCTTTCGTATGATTTGGTTTAGGCTTATCGCCTGGAAACTTTCAAGAAGGACAATAACCAAAAAAAAAAAATGAAATCAGACAATTGACTCTAGATTACTTTTAATGTACTACCACTACTTTCTCTATCCCTCTTCTTAAGCTAACTGCTATACTCATGGTCACTGCCTTCCAAAAGTTAAACGAAGTCTTTAGGCCTTCATACGTTTATTTAAGTAAAAAAAGGAAACACATATCGTATAGTTATGAATATATATATCATTAGCGAGAAAGAAAGCCGATGTGAATTAAAATTTAAGCATTGATTTAATCATCCAAAAGAAACTAACTATGGATTCACAAGAACACCAAACTTCTAAGAAAACTAAAGTGATTTAGATTTGGACGATCAATGACGCTCATCCTTAGTACTTATAGCCATGAATCATTAGAAGGTTTAGGTTTTTACCTCATTTAAATTTCGTCACTAAAGTGAAAAGATATTGAGATAATTTTTATATTCAGTAGGGTTTAATAACTTCTTAGTTTTTATATCGAGTATGGGTTGATTATATATCTAAATAGGATACCTGATTTAGAGTTAATCTTTGTGAGGTTTTTTATTTTGTTTAGCGTTTTGGTCGATTTTGTTGTTTAATTTTAAAGGTTAATAACAAAACAAAGGTCAAATTCGGGTT
The DNA here is from genome assembly GCA_900406275.1 of Anastatica hierochuntica. NCBI lineage: Eukaryota > Viridiplantae > Streptophyta > Magnoliopsida > Brassicales > Brassicaceae > Anastatica > Anastatica hierochuntica. The sequence goes on from OVAN01000433.1 coordinate 28,205, forward strand.
TTACACGATTTTAGTAGGGTTAAAATTGCCCAGAATATATTAGGGAAGGAGAACGAATTAATCTGGTAATGCCACATTAAAATGGACGCATGAGATATTGACGCCTAGGCCCAATACGAAGCCCACTCTACTTCAGAAGGATGGCCCAACACGAAGCCCACTCTACTTCAAAACAGTCAACAACAACAATCTTCTTCTTCCCAACGGCTAACTTGAGCTAACACTAAAGACAAACAACACAAAAGAAGTTATGAAGAAATAGCTGTAAAAGGGAAACCAAAGATAGAGCCAAAAGGTACAAATGAGATAAGGTTAAATAACCGATTTGATCCTCTAATGAAGGAAGAAGATGAAGCCAAGTGTCAATAGATTAAGAGACTTGTCTTTGTATAAAATGCCTAGAGATGTAATCAAGTGAACCAGCAGAAAAATGAATCAATAAAGAAAGCTTTCATCTTTGCAAAATATGTCATTTGCTCTTTGCTTTCATGGTATCAAAGTCATGGATGGGGCAATCGATTCTTATTCATTTCCTACTCTAAGTATCACTAATTGTGTTACGGTTAAGCTCTCATAAAATAACTATATACTATGGAAATCTCAGTTTGAATCCTTCCTAAGTGGTCAAGGCCTTTTAGGGTTTGTCACAGGATCTAACCCTCAGCTTGCTCACACCATCCCAGTACCAGGAATCGATGGAATAACTACTCCAATGACTAATCCAGACTATCAGATTTGGGTTAGAGCAAACCAAGTGGTTAAAGCATGGATCTTGGGCTCGCTATCAGAAGATATTCTAAGCATAGTGGTTGGAGTTGTTACCTCTAAAGATGTGTGGATGAGTCTGGCCAAACATTTCAACAGGATCTCTTCATCTAGGCTCTTTGAGCTACAGAGAAAACTTCAGACCATCTCCAAAGAAGATAGGCCGATGAGTGAATACCTTAGAGATCTGAAGAATATTTGTGACCAGCTAGCCTCCATTGGAAGTCCTGTCCATGAAAAGATGAAGATTTTTGCAGCATTACATGGCTTGGGGAGAGAATACGAACCCATAAAGACTACTATAGAAAGTGCAATGGACTCACACATGTCTCCTTCCTTCGATGATATCATTCCCAAGCTCACTGGCTATGATGACAGACTCCAAAGCTACTCTGTGCAACCATCCATTTCTCCACACCTAGCCTTCAACACAGAAAGATCTGAGACGCCTTACATTTACCTCAACAACTACAGAGGAAGAGGAGGATCTTACAGAAGTTTTGGCAACAACAGAGGCAGAGGTTTCTTCTCCACCCGTGGAAGAGGATTCCATCAACAGATCTCTCCATCCTCCACTCCCGCAAGCTCTTATGGACTTGATAACAGAGTAGCATGTTAGATTTGTGGCAAGCAAGGTCATCAAGCACTTAAGTGTTGGCATAGATTCAACAATGCTTACCAAAATGATGAGATGCCTTCAACCTTAGCAGCTTTAAGGATAACAGATGTATCTGAAGCTTCTGGCACAGAGTGGTACCCAGACACTAGAGCAACTTCTCATGTCAACAACTCTCATCACAACTTACAACAATCTCAGCCTTATTCTGGTTCAGATGCAGTCATGGTAGGTAACGGTGAGTTCTTGCCCATCACTCACACAAGATCAACTGTGCTTCCATCTCTCTCAGGTACACTACCATTAAAAGATGTGTTAGTTTGCCCAAATATGGCAAAATCATTACTTTCTCTTTCAAAAATAACTAGAGATTATCCTTGTGTGTTTGAATTTGAGTGCGATTCTGTGATTGTTAAGAACAAGGAAACTTAGAAACTCTTAACACTAGGAAGAAACAGTGATGATGGACTCTATCTGTTAGAAGACTTACCAGCTCAAGTTCATTTTTCCACTAGACAGCAAGCGACTAGCTTTGATGTCTGGCATAAGAGACTTGGACATCCCCATGATCAAGTTTTGAAGTCACTAGTTACAAATAAGCTTATTTCCATTAATAAAAATGCAAGCAATTTCTGTGAAGCATGTAGAATGGGAAAAAGCAGTAGATTACCTTTTAGTTCTTCTTCGTTTATTGCTACAAAACCCCTGGAGAGAGTCCACTGTGATCTCTGGGGGCCATCTCCTGTTATGTCAGTACAAGGATTTAGTTATTACGTAATTTTCATTGATCAATGGTCACATTTTTGTTGGTTTTATCCTTTAAAAAGGAAGTCTGATTTTTATTCTACCTTCTGCATGTTTCAAAGCTTGGTAGAAAATCAACTAAACGCTAACATTGAAGTTTTTCAGTGTGATGGTGGTGGTGAGTTTATCAGTGAAAAGTTTCTTACCAGGTTAAGTCAAAGTGGTATCCAACAGCATATTTCCTGCCCCTACACACGACAGCAAAATGGATTAGCAGAGAGGAAGCATAGACACATTACAGAACTAGGCTTATCAATGATGTTTGAGAGCAATATGCCTCCGAAATTCTGGCGTGAAGCATTCTTTACAGCCAATTTCCTTTCAAATCTCCTGCCTACTTCTACTCTACAAGGAGATCAAAGCCCATATGAAATGCTACATGGAACACCACCTAACTACACAACTTTAAGATCTTTTGGGTGTGCTTGCTATCCAAACCTCAGAGAGTATGCAGCAAACAAACTTGATCCCAGATCTTTGCAGTGTGTGTTTCTAGGCTACAATGAAAGATACAAGGGCTACAGATGCTACTATCCTCCTACAGGTAAAGTCTACATTAACAGACATGCTCTTTTTGATGAAACTTGTTTTCCTTTTGCAGGCAAGTATTTAGCTTGGTACAAGTCAGAAAAATCTACTCTACATGAAGCCTGGCAAAGAAGTTTCCAACCTTTAGCTACACTAACTACAACTAAGTCTGAAGTACCTGTTATCAGTGAACACCTGAAGATATATGCTCCAAGCAGAATTTCTCTGTCTTCATCAAACACACAGAACAACCAACCTCATCAAGAGATTTCAAGATCAACCACATACACAACTTATCAAGATACTGCAATAAGTACACCTCCAAGAAGGATTACATGTGAATCTACTGGGAAGAAGGGGAGAGTTATGGGCGTACGACAAACATAGACTCTGTTCCTATAGGCGACAAATCTCTCCCTTCCTCTACTAGGACAAATCACATGTCATCTCCACAAGAAGAATCTGCAATACAAAAACACACAAAGTCAACATCAGATGATAACCAGAGCAAAAGCTGGCATAAGGAAACCCAACCCTAAATGCATTCTTCTCACACAAATGATATCATATCCAGAACATGCAACAGTCACTGAAGCTCTCAAAGATAAAGGATGGAACAATGCAATGAGAGATCAAATGGGAAATCAGAAGGAAGCTAATACATGGTCATTGGTCCCTTATGAACCAGGCATGAATGTCTTAGGATGCAAATGGGTATTCAAAACCAAATTAAATGCTGATGGAACACTTGACAAACTCAAAGCCAGACTGGTTGCTAAAGGCTACCATCAAGAAGAAGGAGTAGACTATCTAGAAACCTACAGTCTAGTAGTAAGGACAACTACTATAAGATTAGTTCTTCATGCAGCAACTGTGATGAACTGGGAAGTTGAACAACTAGATGTGAAGCATGCCTTCCTACATGGGGAACTAACAGAGACAGTATACATGACTCAACCAGCTGGATTCATAGACAAAGACAAACCAACTCATGTATGCAAACTCCACAAAAGTATCTATGGCCTTAAACAATCGCCTAGAGCCTGGTTTGACAAGATAAGTACATACTTACTGGAGTTTGGCTTCAAGTGCAGCATTCCAGATCCTTCACTCTTTGTTTACCTAAAAGGACAAGACATCATCATCTTATTACTATATGTGGATGACATTGCACTCACAGGCAACAACAAACAGCTCATTGATGAACTACTAGCTCAAATGAACACCCAGTTCAAAATGACAGACATGGGCAAATTACACTACTTCCTAGGAATTCAAGCTCAATACCATAAGGATGGAATTTTTCTTTCACAACAGAGATATGTTGAAGAGTTACTAATCATTGCAGGAATGCAGGACTGTGCTCCTATGCCCACTCCATTGCCGCTTCAACCTGACAAGATACATGCACAACAACAAATCTTCTCAGATCCTACATATTTCAGGAGTCTAGCAGGGAAACTTCAGTATCTTACCTTGACAAGACCAGACATACAATATGCTGTCAATTTTGTATGCCAAAAGATGCACCAGCCTACAGTCTCAGACTTCAACCTGCTCAAAAGAATTCTCAGGTATCTGAAAGGGACACTATCAATGGGAATAAATTTCAACAAAAACACAGACTTCACATTGAGAGCTTACTCTGATAGTGACTGGGCTGGATGCAAGCTCACAAGGAGATCCACAGGCGACTTCTGTACCTTTCTGGGCAACAATATAATCTCCTGGTCTTCACAAAAACAACCAAAAGTTGCCAAAAGTTCAACTGAAGCTGAGTACCGATCCCATTCTGACACTGCATCTGAGATTACGTGGCTGAATAATCTAATGAGAGACCTCGGAATACCACAACCTATCACACCTGAACTCTACTGTGACAGTCGTTCTTTTGTCTACTTAACGGCAAATCCAGCTCTACAAAAAAGAACCAAGCATTTTAAGTATCACTTCCACTATGTCAAAGAAAAGGTAGCTCTCGGCTCTCTGATAGTAAAGCACATACCTGGTGAGCTTCAAATCGCCGATATCTTCACAAAATCCCTTCCGTTTTCAGCTCTTTGCTCTCTGAGATACAAACTCGGCGTCTCGTCGCCTTCGACGCCGCGTTTGAGGGGGGATGTAAACCAGATGGGCCCTCTCAACATTACAAAGCCCAAAGAAGAAGAAGAAGAATCTGAAATTACAAAGCACACAAAGGAAATAGCAAAAGAAGGATGGCCCAACACGAAGCCCACTCTACTTCAGAACACTCAACAACAACAATCTTCTTCTTCCCAACGGCTAACTCCAGCTAGCACTAAAGATAAACAACACAAAGGAAGTTATGAAGAAATAGTTGTAAAAGGGAAAGCAAAGATAGAGCCAAAAGGTACAAATGAGATAATGTTAAACAACCGATTTGATCCTCTAATGAAGGAAGAAGATGAAGCCAAGTGTCAATAGATTAAGAGACTTGTCTTTGTATAAAATGCCTAGAGATGTAATCAAGTGAACCAGCAGAAAAATGAATCAATAAAGGGAAGCTTTCATCTTTGCAAAATCTGTCATTTGCTCTTTGCTTTCAGACTGCGGACCCTTCCTTATGCATTTCATTTTTTTTTCATATAGATTAGCATTTTAGTTTTAGCAAAACATGAGACTGGTTCTCACAAAACTTAGATAGTGAATAATATTATAGTTGCAACATTTTTTTAAGCATGACCTTTTCAAAAATTATTTGTTCTAGGCTGGTTTTGGTTCTTGTTTGTAGACAACTTTTGTTTAAACTATCTCTTGTCATCTTTCTGGTGAATTTTCATGGTATTTACATTATCATTTGATCATCTGTTTTCTTTCGCTTGGACCTCAATGTTGTTACTTATGTTGGTGATTGATGTTGATTCATATAAACTTGGGTACCCTCAAGCTAAACCGAGAGATCAGTTGACTTAGTTCCACAATAAAAAAGATTACTCGCACATCCTTGGCGTCTAATGATTATTTAGCAAGAATATTGTACCCATTTTTGGGTACCCTCTTGTGAACCAGTTGATTGATCTTCATGTGATCTTCAGCTTTGTAAGAAATCAAAGTTGTGATAATTCATTTAGATTGTATGATGAAATTATGTAAGATTAGGTTTTTAATTTATATTTTGGTAATATGAGGAAAGGATTTTCAAATTTTAGTTGATTGATTGTCTTAATTATTTGATCAACCATTTATAATGGAATGGGATGTTGATCTTCCGATGACGCATTGCTCCTACCTGAGCTATGCTAGAACGAAATCCCCCTTGATCGCTGTTAATAACATAGGTTGTTGAAGGCGAACCAAATATAGAAGATTAACGCCATTGCCACTAGCCTAAACTGATTGAGATAGAATAAACTCATTAATTCCTCGATGAGGGTTACCGCACGTTTCCGTAGACTGCTCAAATGGACATACTCATTAAGAGAAGTGCAAACTCAGCACCACATCTATTGACCGGGCTAACTACCCCCATTGACTTCCATTTCCCGATTTCTCTCTTTCAACTTGGATACCATGAGGTGTTACGAAAATAAAGGGGGAGGAGACCTGATCCTGAGAAAATGACTTATTCCTTGTGTCCTCTATCCCTTTCCAACATTTATGCGTTGGAGAGATCGTTTCTTATTTTTTGCTGAAGCATTTATAAAGCACATGATGACCGATCACTACATAAGCCACTGACGGAGAAAAAATCGATTATTGTAGATGAGTGAACTGAAATTTCGTCGAAGTCTTGATTTTCTTATTCTATATTTTATGATCTTTGTTGAGAAGTTCTTCAATCATTAATCTTTAAAATCGTACGTTCTATATTAATATTGAATCATTAAGCCCTCTTACTATTGAATCATATGTTATATACTACATGAGACAAGCACTACAAGAAAAAAGGTTAAAACTAACCGAAATACCCGTCGGAAATCCGTTGGAAAAGCGTATTTCCAACGGATATCTGACGATTCAAAATCGTTGGTTCTAAATGGTTGGAAATCCACGTCCGTTGGAAACGGTTGGAAATTTCCAACGGATTTCCGAGCATTTAGTTATTGTTGGAAATTTCTAACGGATAATAGACGGATATTTTCAACGGTTTACCGAGAAACGATCCGTCGGTGACAGATAATTCCAACGGCTAACTGACGGACTTTTGTGACGAATTTCCAACGATTTTTTTTTTCGGATTTCAAACGGATAAATTTCCGACGATTTCCTCACTGATTTTTCCAACGATTTTCTAACGGTTGTTTGTGACGGTTTTCCAACGGATAATGAATTTATTTCCAACAGAAACCAAACAGACATTATGAAATTTTATATAAATCTATAATTGTAAAAAGTTATAAATTTTGTTTCTTTTTTTTCTTTCGCCATTATAATTTTTGTTTCCATAAATTTTAAAATCGATAACACTAAAAAGTACCAATATATATTAATTAATTGTTTTTAAAAACTAAAATTACAATACTAATTAATTCAAAATAACATAAATGTAAAATTTATTGAGAACCCGAATAATCAGGATATTTAGACGCCATAAAAGCCCGCATAATCTCGAGTTCTTTTTGCGTAGCTGTTCGCTCTTCTTGTGCTTCCTCCATTTGTTTTTTCTGATCTGCAACAATTTTATTAAGCTCATCGATCTTTTGAAGAAGTACCGGGTTAGATGATGTGGAACCCGGAGTAGAAGACATCCTAGTATCTCCTAGCTTTCCTAATCCGAACCGACGTCCTTTCCTACAAGGAGTTTCCTAGAAACTTTTTTTTTGTTAAGTATTAGATATACATTTTATATAAACTTTTTTAGCATTCATTGTTATCCCAAAAATACTATGTTTTAGTAACAAACTAAAAATTGAAATTTTATTACCTCCAAAACAATTTGGTTGATCTCTTCGCGGGATAACTCGTTTGAAGCGGTAAGTGAGCCATCTTCATTTGTTAGAGAGAGTTGAGTGAGGCGTTCTGACTTCTTCTTCTTTGACCTCTCAACAAAATCTAGTACCACCGGATTATCTATTCTGCCTGTTTTTTTGTTGGTGTGCGTATACTCCATAAGTTGGATGTAATCTGGACGCACACCATTATTTGTAATCGTCTGTAAAAAAAAAGTAAATCAATTAATCCATTATTAGAAAAAATATATAAGATCAATATCATTTACCATATCTCGCTCGCATCTTATGAATGATCTTGCACCCACATTGTGTGTTCCAGGTGCTTTGTCGCCACCGCTTTGACCTTTGCGATTCTTAGAGTTTTGTTCTGATATATGGATTGTTGTGTCTTTCTTCCAATAAACTTGGAGACGCTCCCAGACGGTAAAGCTCAAACCTCTTGGACATTTTTCTTTTTTGAGAAATTTTGATTTCCAAAAAGCCATATGTCCAGAATATTGAGACTTTGCATAATCGTTAAACGTTCTACGAACTATCTCTGTGACATTTGGATCCCAAGTGTACTCTTGCTACAAATTAAAAAAACAAAAGATAAGTTAGTAAACATGTGTTATGCTCTTTTTAGAGTCGCTCGATTGAGCAAGCGATTAGAATTATAAAAGCTTAAGTGCATTGACCCAAATGCTTTTTTGCCTTCAAAAAAAAACCCAATGATTTCATTTTCTTCAAGACACATCATCAAAACAAATACACAGTCAAATGTCCGACAAATACAGCAACATCAAAACAAATACACAACATCAAAACAAAGACACAACATCAAAACAAAACAAATAATAAGTAAGGCAAACACTTATAACAAAAAATTTATTATTTTAATTTTAACTTACGACAAATGTCCGAATCATGGTCTCTCGCATATGGGAAGGAAGATCGAAGTATGCCGCATGTGCATCATCCAACATCGAGTGAAACATTCGCAATATACACTTGCTAATGTCATTGTTTAGATAAAACCTATATAAAACGAAAACGATTAAATACATAAACAAAAAAAAATTAATAAGTCATACGTAAATCTTACCATGTATATCCATCTTCTTCGTAATATGGAGAAATCCTAGTGCAATGGTTTCGACCGGGCTGCTGCACCAACTCCTCAAGAGATAGAATCGTTCTTTGTGCTCCGCTACTCTGAGTCTCCGGAATCTGGCTCCCCACGGATGGAGATGACTGTGATCCAGCCAACGCCTGCGATGTACCACGAGCACGAGATCGAAAATCCTCGTACGACCTATATTAATAAGTAACAATTAACTTTAAAAAGTTAGACTAACTTTAAATGTTATCAAAAGAAAATTGATGATAATTTAACAACAGCTAACAATAGAACCTTAAATCGCTATGTCTAAAATTATATTAATCTATACTATCTCTGGCCTCTGCCTCATATCTCTCAGAAAACTCGGACTGTTTATTGCTCACACATCAAAACCAAACTCAGATACATCACTATTTTCAAGCAAAGCAGCCACTTCAGGATCAATTAGTTTAATCAAACAACAACAACAACAACTTTTTTTTTAATAATTAAAACATAATTGGTGTCGTAGACATAATCAAACAACAACGACAACTTTAGTTTTAATTCTTAGTAATCAAAAGAAAATTGTTGCCGTAGAATCAAGCAAATGACTAATCGAGCCTAAGAAACCATTTGAGCTCTCTTGTAGAGGGTCGTGATCTGAAATCCCATCTATCCTGCCCCTTGGATGTATCAAAGTCACGGTAATCCAAGGATCTTGTATGTTCTTAACTCGCGGATACCGAATGTAGCATACTTGGTCAGCTTGTGAAGCAAGTATAAAAGGATCATACTTTTGAAGTCTCTTTCTCGAATGTACTGACGTAACACCAAATTCATCGTGTCTGACACCCGTTCCTTCAATCGGATTATACCAATCGCATTTAAATGCAACACATTTTATGCCAATCATTCCCGGATAATGAACTTCCAAAATCTCATGTAGGACACCATAATATACCAAACCAACCGCTTGAGAAGATATCCCATAATTTGAAGTTGGTCTAGTACTCCCTTCGCGATAGACTTTGAAAGCATATCCACGAGTACAATACATAGGATATGACATTGTAACATAGAGTGGACCGTTAACCAAGTCCAACAACCATGTAGGAAATGATTGACCTTGAAATGACAATGTCGTAACCTTTATAAAAAAGCATATAAAAATTGTTAATAAAATCTTTAAGATGATGTATTACTGACAATATATAAATTTATAAGAACTTACATAAAACTGCAATCACTCGGCAAACTCGCTTTCTTTTAATTCTTGAAGTTGTTCCTCTGTGTATTGTGGATATTGAAAGCGTACTTGAGCCAAATAAATCCTGTAATATTCCGATCGTGAGTCTCTAATGAACACATATTTTGAAAAAATTTTAAAATAACAATAATTCATAATTGATGAACAAAAAGAAACAATAATTAATTTTATTACCTCTCAAACTCAAGTACTTCTTCACAGTTTGTGAGAATGTACATATGCAAGTGATTCCGCTCTTCCTCTGTGAACCTTTTTTTCTTCCCTTTTCCACTAAGTCGGCCGATTTGTGTAAATATTGTTGGGACGTGGACGGGGAAAAATGGACGCACACCTCCATCATCGTGTCGAGAAGGTTTTCTACTTTTGGTTTGGACGTTTGGTGCAAAATAATATCCACCAAAGTTTGAGGTTTCTTCGTTGATGCTCTGTGCTACTATAGAACCCTCAACTTTGCTTAGATTTTTGACTTTCTTTTTAAGATGAAACATATAACGCTCAAACGGATACATCCATCGGTATTGAACAGGGCCACCAAGTGCTGCTTCTCGAGGTAAATGAACTGGGAAATGTTCCATTACATCAAAGAAATACGGTGGAAATATCTTCTCCATATTGCAAAGTATCACAGGTATTTTCTCTTCCAAATTTTGGATACCCTCTGATGTAAGTGATCTCGTAGATATATCACGAAAGAGTGCTCCTACTCCTGCACATATAAAGTGATTGTTATTATAAGATGTATGGATGCTTTATATTATGGTATATATAAGTAAGTTAAAATGTACCTGCAATTGCTTCGTGCACATTTCGGGGTAGAATACCATCAAAGGCAAAAGGAAGGAGACGTTGCATTACAACATGACAATCATGACTTTTCATCCCACTAAATTTTCCTTCTCAACTATCAACGCAATTACGAAGATTAGATGCATAACCATCCGGAAACTTCACGCTATGAATAATCCAGTCGAAAAACTCTTGCTTTGAAGCTGTGTCTAACAGGAATGCAGGCATGGGAGACTTCCCCTTAGCTGAAACATGTAGAGATTTACGGGAACCAATTTCAGGTAAATCTAATCGTGACTTCAAATTGCTTTCGTTTTCCCTTGAACATTTAGAACGGTGTTCATGATGTTGTCAAAGAAGTTCTTCTCAATATGCATGACATCCAAATTATGTCTTAAAAGATGGTCCTTCCAATATGGTAAATCCCAGAAGATACTTTTCTTGTGCCAATTGTGGTGCTCCCCACAACCGTCAACAGGATCATGACCATTACCACCACATACAACCGTTCTTTCTGCACCGAAATCTCATAATTGAGTTAGTAAATGATCACCATCTACCTCTGGTGGAGGACCGTATAATATCTTTTTGTTCCTTGTGAACAATGTTGTGCTCCTACGATAAGGATGATCAAGTGGTAAAAATCTCCGATGACAATCAAACCAGCACGATTTGCGTCCATGCTTCAATTGAAATGCGTCTGTGTTGTCTTGGCAATACGAACATGCTAGTATCCCATGTGTTGTCCAACCAGATAACATCCCATATGCTGGAAAATCACTAATGGTCCACATAAGCACTGCTCGCATCACAAAATTCTGCTTACAAGATACATCGTATGCTTCAACCCCATTGTGCCACAACATTTGCAACTCAAAAATCAAAGGTTGTAAAAACACATCAAGTGCTCTCCTCGGATGTTCTGGACCGGGGACAAGAATGGTGAGGAACAAAAACTCTCGCTTCATGCATAAAGACGGCGGTAAATTGTATGGTGTCACAATAACTGGCCACAATGAATATTGACGCCCGTGCTTTCCAAAAGGATTGAAACCATCAGTATATAAACCAAGGTACACATTTCTCAACTCATATGCAAAACTTGGATACATTAATTGAAAATGCTTCCAAGCTTCAGCATCTGAGGGATGTGTAATGGTGCCATCCGATGGATGCTCTCCATGCCATCTCATGGCACTAGCCGTGCGCTCCGATTGATATAGCCTCTTTAACCTGTTCATTAATGGTAAATACCACATTCTTTTGTGTAGAACTCATCCTTTACCACTCGTTTCTTGAAACCTTGGCTTACGACAAAAGCGACACGTTACGCGATCTACATCATCTCTCCAAAATATCATACAGTTGTCAATGCGCACGTCGATCATCTGATATGGCAAACCTAGACCAGCAACCAATTTCTGAATTTCATAATACGAAGCTGGTGAAAGATTATTTTCTGGCAAAATATCTTTCACAAAACCGGCTATCGCATCTACGCAATCCTCGGTCAAATTGTAATCGGTCTTAATATTCATCAACTTTGTTGCAGTTGATAAAGGAGAATGACCTTCTTTACAACCTTCATATAATGGATGCTTAGCTGCATCTAACATATCAAAGAATCTTCGCGCTTCTAAATTAGGTTCTTCTAACCCGGTATATTTCCACCAAATGCATCATTAACCATCTGAACAGTGCCAAAATTTGTTGTTTCTCTTCCTGATTCTCCTGATCTATCAGCAATATAATGTTCACTACCACTAGCAAAATTTCCCGCCGAGTCACTTTCCCCGTGCAAATACCAAATCTTGTAACCCGACATAAATCCTCTAATATACAAGTGTTTCCATACAGAATTCACAGAGATAAATCTATGATTACGACAAAGAGTACAAAGACAGAACATTTTACCGGTTTCTATGGTTCTATCCTGATTTGAGGCAAATCCCATGAATTGCCTAACTCCTTCTGCATACTCGTTTGTAAGTAATCCCGTCCCTTGAACTTGGTGAGGTTTATTCATCTACGATCTAAAATATTCATTTGATGTAGAAGAAGACATTTTTGTATAGAAGTTTTTTTTTCTAATGTGAATGTTACAAGTGAGGTTATGAGGCTATTTATAAAGGTTGGGACATAATTTTCTGACAGATTTCCAACGATTTTCCAAGTGTTAAACGGCTATATTTTCCAACGGATTCCAACGGATCGGTCAGAAATCCGTTGGAAATATGTAACTGTTGTAATTTCCAATGATATTCAGACGAATGTAAGTAACGGTCACTTGAGCGGCTAGAAATGGCTACAAACGGTTATAATCTCCAACGGCTTACCTACAGTTTTTCGGAAATCCGTTGGAAATGTAACAGTTATATTTTCCAACGGATTGTTGTTGATATTTCGTTGGAAATTTCCAACGGATTGTTGGTCGTAGAAAATTTCCGACGGATTTTGGACGAACCTTTTTCTCTCTGAAATCCGTTGGTTTTCCATTGCTAATTTCCGACGGAATTTTTTCGGTTGGAATTTCCGTTAGAGTTTCTCCATTTTTCTTGTAGTGAAGTTCCTAATCATGTATCTATTAGAATATGAAAGAAGAGTATTATAGAATCTAGATTAGGTAATGTATAAGAATATTCTAGATTGGGTAAATAAGAAGAGTATCTACTAAAAATGTCTTCTACATTAGATAATCCAGAATACCGATTAATAGACAGAATGCAATTTCTACATTTGGTAAGACACAATAAACTATATCTTAGATTGTATATGTATAACGTGTTCTTCGTAAAAAGGTCTTCAAACCCGGAAGATTCGAAGTTTTATCTTATTTTTTGAATGAACTAGGATCAATATGCTCTATGAATCATTGTAGATGTTAAAATAACATATGTTAAAAACAAGAAACTCTATTCACTATGAACAGAAAAAGTAATACCTAACTATCAGAGAAAACAAAGTCGGCGAACTTCAGAAAAGGTTGAAAATATAATGTTGTGAACGTAGGAAAAGAGCGCATTTCCTTCATAAAAGAGTAATAAAGTATTTGTATTCTATTTTTTTTCTTTTCTTATCAGAGTGTACGGTGTTACAAAAACACTTTGACTTCAACATGTTTATTACAGAAAATTTTCTTCCTCAAATCCATCGTATATATTAAGTATGAAGTCAGTTTACACCGAATTAAAAGTTGGTCTGGTTGATTACTTTGTTATCTTTAATAAATTATTTAATTAAATAATAAATTGATATTAACAAATTAATTATTTTAAATAATATAAATATAAACGAAAGTATTAGATAAAAATTTAATAAATAAAATATTCTATAAATTTGTTTATTTAAATAAGGTCATAATTATCGTTGATGAATTATTTTAAATATTTGATCTATTATTTTTAAATATGATATAAGATAAATTTATCTTAAAATAAAATAAACTAAAAATGATAGATTAATATTACTCTATAAATTGTGCTTCTTACATAAAACATTNGTTGACAAAAAAATACTACTCTATAAATTATGATTTTTACATAAACATTTATATTTAAATAATATTTAAAATATTATAAACTTTATTAAAATATAAAAACTATATAAATTTTTAAATTTTATATCTTATACTATTCAATAACTATACATAAAATAAATTTAATAAACTATGGATCAAAATTTGAGATAATAACTAAATAATTTATGATATCATACAGTTTTAGCGGGGTCAAATGTCAAATTCTGTAAAATTTCTCAATCTTTTGCAAGATATGCCAAATGAACTAATTTAATATTTAAGATTACATGTTTTAGCGGGGTCGAATAGTAAAACCCAAAAAAGATTTAAATTTTATGCAGGAGACGCCAAATTGAGCATGCATTATCTTATTTTATAATTAATGACTGAAAAAATAATACGTTTAAATTTTGAAAGGCGAAAATTTATCATATAAGCATTGATATCAATCATACATAATAAATCTTTACATTGATAAAATATATTTATATTGTCGCACTATTGGGATCAAAAGAAATTTTAAAAATTTAATACCCGCATAAAATGCAGACCAACTAACTAGTTTATAGCTATTTTTGTTTCTTTTTATGATATATGATTGTTATTTAAAAAATTAATATATATATATATATATACACACACATTAATTTTTAAAATTAGTTTAGTCATTGATGTAGTTTTGTTTGTCCGAATGATGAAACTTTATTAATTAAATGCAACCAAAACAGTACCAAGCTTAGCTCTAATAGCTGTTTTGCAAGATCATATGCTACCAAATTGTTAGAACGACGATTCTATTTGGGTTTCGTAGCAGGTTGTGGTCCATGTTGTTTACCATTTTGGAAAGTTTTTTCCTAAAATTGCATAAAGATGTTACTCTGCTGGACCTGCCGTTTAGGTCCATTAATGAATAAACTTTCCAAAGTGGTAGACAACATGGACCACAACCTGCTGATCAAGCTCAAATAGAATCGTTGTAGGATGGGTAAGGACACACTAAAAATTATCTATAAAAATGTGCATCATGCGGGTTCGGCCCGTTTAATCCACTGATTTAACAATTCAAATTGCATAAAGTTGTGGACTGTCTGCAGGTTGTGATATCCTTTTTGTGCTTCTTTTTTGTTATTTTTCTTTGTGGTTTGCGAAGCATGCAAGTTATATACATCAATGTGAATCAAATATTTTAAATTTTACATGTAAGCTTTTTGTTTTAACTATGTTACTTTGATATATGTGTATATATAATTAACTTATTCATATAAGATGTGTACGGTGAAAATCTTACAAACAAACTGCAATTTGTACAAAAAGATTTGTACGGTTTGAGCTGAAATTTTACAGAGGTTTGATTGACTTATTCATATAAGATTTGTACGGTGGAGAACTTATTTTAAGGCAAAAATCTTAGTAAATCTTGGGTCGTTTGGGGCTGTATATTTCGAGACTTGTGTTTCCTTCGCTTGTTGAAGTTTTTGTGTTGTGGAGATTGCTCTTTAAAAAGCCTTCATCTTCGTTCTTGTGTTGTGGAGATTGATCTTTGGACTCTTAGTCTTTGTTCTTGTGCCGTTGAGATTGTTGTTTGGAGTCTTAGTCTCATTGGAGGACATTGTTGTAACTCTTACTCCATTTGTATAGTTGATTTTTTTAGTGGACTACAGTCTCGTGATTTTTATTCCTCACATCAAGGGGGTTTTCACGTAAAATAAGTTCTAGTATCATTTACTTTTCTACATTGATAAGTTTGCTACCATAGTTAATATATTTTCTCATAGATTCACACAAGTGCGGAAAACTCTTTATTTCGTTGCGCCTTCGATCACGTATCGTTTCCTAACACAAGGTTCCCATTATAAGCTATCTAAGCAAGCTTTCGGAAATCTCTTTACAGGTTTTTTTGGTAATGATTTACATGTGGATGGAAGACCCATATTTTTAAGGAAAATGCCAGGGCCGGTCCGTCCCAATTTTATGCCTAAAGCTAACAAAAAATAATTTAACCCATTGGGGAAAAATTGTGAAAAGAAATAGGATGGTGTTTGAATCCTGCCTCTGTTGAAAAGAAGGAACCCTTTTTACCACTGCACCACAACAAAACATTCAAATTTTGATGCCCTTAAATTATAATAAAGCAGTAGTGTCTAAAGCGACCGCTTCACTGCTTTACGTGAGGGCCGACCCTAGAAAATGCTATATCTTTGTCGATGAGTTTCCATCACGATGCATCAGTTGCACGCCATCCAAAAATATGATAGGTTTTAGCATTGTTTTCTTATGGTTTATTGTAGAGAAATTTACACCCATAGGCACTTTTTACAAAAGTATTACATCAATAGACACTTCCTTACTTTTATGCACTTTTTTTACTGTTCATTTTTCTTTAATACCATTTTACCCTTGTGGACAAAAAATCTGTGAAGAAATTCGCATGGAATCGGTTATGTATTACTGATCGTGGATACAATTACGTTGTTAAATTACGACAGAAAGCGCGTGGACGTATTTTCATGGACAACTTTTATCATAGAAACGTTAACAACAACTTTATTTTACGTATTTGAGAGTTAATATTGGTTTTCTAAAACATGCATGGACATATTTTTGTGGATAATTTTACTTTTGACACTAAAAATATGAATATAAGTTTACAACAACTTTATTTTACGTATTTGAGAATTTTTCATTGGTTTTCTAAAACATGTTGGACATATTTTTGTGGACAATTTTACTTTTGACACTGAAAATATGAATATAAGTTTACACAACTTTATTTTACGTATTTGAGAATTTTTCATCGGTTTTCTAAAACATGCATGAACATATTTTTGTGGAAAATTTTACTTTTGACACTGAAAATATGAATATAAGTTTACGTAAACAAGTTCTTGTGTACAGTGGTGCTTAAATACATGTCCATGTTTTCGTATCCACTCTGGATTCTGATCTTTGCATGTTTAATACATGTCCATATTTTCGTATCCCCTCTGGATTCTGATCTTTGGAGGTTTAAATACATGTACATGTTTTCATATCCACTCTGGACCCCCTCTGTTTATCTATTTATGTCGTCATGTAATTCAAAATTTCATGGATGTTATATGGTTTAACGTATTTATGAAAAAAATTCTATATATTATGCTATACTGTAACATATTTTTCTGTGTAGATGCAACCCATCCATATTTTCCTGTCCACAAATAGTTATATTTAAAAACAATATTATTTAAGTCATGGTTGAAAAAACAACCCGTCCATATTTTCCTGTCCACTCCATTTTTTACCTTATTCAACTTCTTCGTCCGATTCTGTTTGCACATGACTCTCTCTCTCTCATTTAATTTCTCTTGATAAAAAAAGAAACATTTTGGTTCTCTCCACTCTAACAGCTTCTTCGTTCGTTTCTCCGACCGCTTAAATATTGTACTTTTGGAATGCTTGTATCTTTAGCTCTCAAAAGCTTTAGTTGTTCTTCTACGCTATTCTCTTTCTCAAAACCAGCATGTACATCAATCAACTTACAATGTTTTAGCCCTTCCTCGGTTTCTATACAAACATCATCCTGAAAAAGAAATCAACAAATGGACACATGATAGCTACTACTAGTACACATTTTGTGACTCTCCGGTACAACCTTCATCAAATCTATTTATATAACAAAACAAACAATTCTCAAAAGCCAACACCAAAACGATCCCACCACAAAAAAAGTTTCAAAGTATATCTTCAATTCCACCAACAAAAAGATGAGAATCGTGAGAACAAGATTCGATTTTGTGTTAACTCCACTTCTCTAAATTGAAATGCAAACAGATTCCAATCCAATCATTGCCACAAACATCACTTAAGAGTAACTTTTACAATTCCCTTCAAATATACACACACACATCAATGGAAAAGAATCTTACTTACCAGAAGATCCATGAGCAACACCGTAAGATTCAAAAGTGGATCCAGCATCATAAATCGATCCTTGATAAGCTAACCCTTTCAAGGAATCGAACTGAACTTTGATTTCACCAGCCCATCTCCTACCTTGAAGATGCATATCTTCGAAGCCTTCACCTTTATACCATCCTTCTCTCTCTTCGCTACATTCGTACTCCTTCCACGTATCTTTCAAATCGGACCCATCTTTAGGACGAGGCAACAAACCCAGAAATGCGGCGGAAGCGAAGTCGTGGTTTCCGGCGAGAAAGACATGTGCTTGGTCGGAATTTTTAAATACATGTCCATGTTTTCATATCCACTCTGGACCCCCTCTGTTTATCTATTTATGTCGTCATGTAATTCGAAATTTCATGGATGTTACATGGTTTAACGTAGTTATGAAAACAATTCTATATATTATGCTATACTGTAACATATTTTTCTGTCTAGATGCAACCCATCCATATTTTCTTGTCCACAAATAGTTAGATTTAAAAACAATATTATTTAAGTCATGGTTGAAAAAACAACCCGTCCACATTTTCCTGTCCACTCCTTTTTTTACCTTATTCAGCTTCTTCGTCCGATTCTGTTTGCACATGACTCTCTCTCTCTCTCATTTAATTTCTCTTGATAAAAAAAGAAACATTTTGGTTATCTCCACTCTAACAGCTTCTTCGTCCGTTTCTCCGACCGCTTAAATATTGTACTTTTGGAATGCTTGTATCTTTAGCTCTCAAAAGCTTTAGTTGTTCTTCTACGCTATTCCTTTCCTCCAAGCCATCATGTACAACAATCATCTTACAATGTTTTAGCCCTTCCTTGGTTTCTATACAAACATCATCCTGAAAAAGAAATCAACAAATGGACACATGATAGCTACTACTAGTACACATTTTGTGACTCTCTGGTACAACCTTCATCAAATCTATTTAAACATATAGCAAAACAAACAATTCTCAAAAGCCAACACCAAAACGATCCCACCACAAAAAATGTTTCAAAGTATATCTTCAATTCCACCAACAAAATGATGAGAATCGTGAGAACAAGATTCGATTTTATGTTAACCCCATTTCTCTAAATTGAAATGCAAACAGATTCCAATCCAATCATTGCCACAAACATCACTTAAGAGTAACTTTTACAATTCCCTTCAAATATAAACACACACATCAATGGAAAATAATCTTACTTACCAGAAGATCCATGAGCAACATCGTAAGATTCAAAAGTGGATCCAGCATCATAAATCGATCCTTGATAAGCTAACCCTTTCAAAGAATTGAACTGAACTTTGATTTCACCATCCCATCTCCTACCTTGAAGATGCATATCTTCGAAGCCGTCACCTTTATACCATCCTTCTCTCTCTTCGCTACATTCGTACTCCTTCCACGTATCTTTCAAATCGGACCCATCTTTAGGACGAGGCAACAAACCCAAAAACGCGGCGAAAGCAAAGTCGGGGTTTCCGGCGAGAAAGACACATACTTGGTCAAAATGTTTCTCTGGCAGAGATCAAAAAGTCGATGACTTTTCGCATTTCTGGTCCTCAATCGCAGCAGTCGCCGAGGAATATGACGAGAGCTGAGTTGAAATCTGATGGGTCGATGGCGGATTGAAGATTAAGCCAGAGGTTATTGAGCTTCGAGATGTATCCATGGATGTCTCCAACGCAAATCTCATTTTTTTTTTAAGAAAACAAACAAAAGACCATTTTCGTGGTTTATTGGTTTGGAGGGTAAATATGTAATTCAGTTATCTTAAAGTACTTAAAAGTTACAATGTTCCTATACATGTAATTGAAAAGATAAAAGTGTCTATGGGTGTAAATTTCTCTTTATTGTATTTCTCATTTATGTTGTATTTTGTTAGAATTGATTTCAAATATTAATAAAATTGCAATAGTTAAAAACGATAAATTTTAGAAACGTACCTTATAGCTTTCCACATTCTATCTTCGTTTCCTATTAGAAAATGGAATTAACTTAGCAAAGGCTTCATTTTTCGGATTTATCTATCTTATTAAAAGAGAAGTACACAACTTCTTTCATGTGTGATATTTTTAAATTGAATGTGTATTAGGAATTTTATTAAATGTATCTACTGAATATGAATATCTTTAAATATGAATAGCATTAGATTATTCCAATATTCTTTTCACCTAATTATTTTCAATACAAACTATAAAATTGATAAAACTAAAATTTAAAATAACCTATAAAATAGGTTATGAAATAGCATATAACTGATAATAGGTTACAAAACTCAAAATAACCTATAAAATTTATAAAAATAATTCATATAAACTATAAAAAATTTATGTTTTAGTCATTTGATATATTTTTAAAAAAAATTCACGAATATCAGTACTTTTGATTCGATTATTTTGTAATATAATAATTTATAAATTTTACAATTTATTACATACAGTACACCGATATTGGGATGATATTTTAGCATTCTCAACTTTCAGAATACTAATTTTTATTTTTAGTTATGTTATAAACATTACTATCTGTACATAAAAGTATTAAAGTACGTTAGTACATTTTATTTATCAATATTTTATATAAGATTCGCATATTTTGTTGGTTCTAACTTTTTGTCTTGTTTATCAAAAAAATTATTTTGTAAAAAACTAAGATTTTAGATCATCAATCTTAAACAGATCCCACTCATTAAAATGATCTATTATTATTTCTTAGTTTTTTTTTTAGTCATCATAGCCTAGTGGCAAATAGTTTCTCTCACTAGAGGCAGGTACAGGGTTCAAACCCTAGTTTCATGAGATGGATGCAGAGGTGGTGCAACCACTGACCCACTTGCTCCTCTCATTATTATTTCTTAGTTAAAACTACAATTTTGAATTTTTTCCATTATTTATATATATAAATACAATCGTAACTTTTTACTGGAAGGGGTTGGATTTGTCTTGACAGGGAAAATATGGTAGTTTAGTTGGAGCAAAGTGTCTCCGCCGAAGTCTTTGACCTTTGCATTCAGAGTTGGAAGCGCTCTTGTGAGCAATGTCAGAACTGATAATTAGAAGAATTGACTGCCAGATGTTTGAGACATATTGTATGGAGTTACTTACGATTCTCTAGGATCCAGAGGAGTGGTCAGCTTTCTACACGTACATCCAACAATTTCAATGCCTTCGTGGTCATCTTCCAGAATTCTCTTTGTCCAAAATCCCGCGCACAACGAATACACAAGCAGACAGCCTAGTTCGAGGATCCCGATGTTTACATTGTGATTATTTTTTTGTAGATTCTTCTCCTCCAAATTGGGCAACCAATTACGGATGACTATCTGATTTAGTGTTTCGTTGGTAATATATATATATATATATTATCCTAAAATAAATTTAAAATTTTTATTATTTTTTAATGAAGAAGATAATGCTTATATAATTTTATTTAAAGTATGAAAAAATTGTTAACTAATTTTCGAAATTACTTTTTATATTTTAAAATAATATTTTTTAAAAATAATAGTTCATTAAGGGTAATTTAAACTAGTTCAACAACAAACTATTTTATTTTATTTTTTTTATAAAAGGCTTTGGGTCCGAATGGTGACAGCAATTTTGAGATTGCGGGAAAAGCGGATTTAAACTGCGGTACGGTTCAAGTATGTGCAGAATGCGGGACAAGTGCGATTATTGCAAAGTAAAGTGATACGAAGTAATGCTAATTGGTGAAAAACAATTTACGTTGTAGAATAAATCAGTTGATTAGTGAAAAATGAAAATTTTTGTTTTATAAATATAATAAATAAAAAAAATTATTATTATTCACTATCGAAAATAAAAACAGAAATAGTTTTTAGAAAATAGAATTTTGCTTTATGATAACAACAAAATTTATTCATCTTCTTATTGAAATCTAAAATATCAGAAACACTAGAGGTCTAGAAATCATCATTATTATAGTATCTTATTATATAAAGCAGAACACATTCGACGTGAACTTCACACATCGTCAAATATAACTCACGAGATGTCGACACGTGTCAGTAACCGATAGAATTATTGACATGTGTCAAGTATTTAAAATTTTCAATTTCGTGTAAGCAACTTTTCTATTTAATAAATAAGTAAATTTTCTATTTCCATTAAACAATGAAAATTGAACATTAAATATTTTATTTTTAGAAAAACATTTAATATTAATTGTTATATGCAGAGATGATAAAACTATAATATTTAATTAAGAACGTTGTCTCACATGATATTAAAAAAAATATTGATTAATTTGGATGATATTGATTGTAGTTCATAGTTTTTCAATAACCAATAATGGTTTTAATCTACATTTTATATTTACGGGTTATATTTACGTGGATTTCAACTTTAACACCTAAGCTTTTAATAATATTTTTATATTTAATTTTTCGTCTATCACACGAGAACTTATCTTGTTTACTATAAACTTGAACATATATGATCCACTACCTAAAGTTAACATGAAATTTTGTTCGATTCGAGAACTTGGGCGAAGGAACAATAGGTATTTCAATCCTTACTGATATCTTATTATATAAAACTAAACGCGTTCGATGTGAATGTGACACATATGCAAAATTGTAACTCGCCTGATTGCGACACGTATTAACTTTTATGTAGATCGTGACAAGTGTTCAATATAGAAATAGAAATTAATATAAACTTACCTATTATTAGTTATTTTCTTCTTGAAAAAGAAAAAAAGAAAAAAATGGAAACATCTTAACTTATTTTAAAATGGTAACTAAAAAAGTAAAATATTAAACAAGAGAAAAAATTTAAAATTCAAAAATAAAATCATAAAATACACATAAGATTTATAATATATAATATATATAAATGTAACAATCTAATACATGCTTTTTATAATAGTTATTTTATATAATATAGAAAATTGATTTGTGTTTTAAATTTTGCACATCTTAACTTTACATTCGATTTATCACAAAATAATTATTAAAAATATAAGAAAAACTACGCTCAAAATATATTTTCAAAAATGACTGATGTTTTTTCAATTAGTTTTACTTAATATGAAATATCTAACTTATTTAAGATAACTTCTTTCATTAAGAGATATTGTTT
Organism: Anastatica hierochuntica; assembly: GCA_900406275.1. NCBI lineage: Eukaryota > Viridiplantae > Streptophyta > Magnoliopsida > Brassicales > Brassicaceae > Anastatica > Anastatica hierochuntica. Next base: position 51,510 of record OVAN01000433.1, read on the forward strand.
TTAATTTTTTTTTTATATTCTCAGTCAATTTAAAAAATTTTATTTGCTATATAAAACAAAATTGATGAATAACTAAAAGTGAATTTTGAACTACGATTTACTTTAAAAACCATAATTATGTGTGTTATTTGAAAATGAATATTAATCTACAATCTACTTTTACGAACCATAATTATGCAAATTATTAATTTTATACATTAAATATTTTAATTTTACTCGCGTATTATGCGAGTCCTTATCTAGTTTCGAATATTTTTAGAAATTTTTTGATATTTTTAAATATTTTTAGGTATTTTTAGAAAATTCATATATTTTAGTATTTTTCGAGTACTTATGATAAGTTTGGATATTTTACAATATTTTGATTTTTTAGATATTAATCTAAAATAACTAATTTATTAACTATATAATTGTATAGTTCTACTATTTTTGGATATCAAAAGTATTTCAGTTTGGGTCGGGTTCAGTGTCAGTTTTTCGGATTTTTAAAATTTCATATCCGTTCGGATATTTTCCGAGGTTCAATTCTGATTTATACCGTTTTTATGGGTTTGATTCAGATTTTCGGACATTTTTTTTTGCACTTCCCTATATATGCACATACAAACCCGCACTTAAAACTGAATAACGCATCAAACTATAAGCATGTGCGGTTTTTGAGTTTTCCTTCGTAAAAGAAGCACACTTCTTATTACCATCATGTTATTAAATAACGCACCACAATGTTCAATTCTTTGTGATTGGAGTCCACCAAAAAACTAACGGCGTTCGTAAATAAAGCCATCGCCATTCAATACTTTTGAATACGAAGTTGTATTTTTGTAGTCAAAGAGATCAAGAGGAAATAGGGGAAATTTTAAACCTAAGCTTGGCTTACAGCGCTAGGTGATGATGGGAATAAAAAGATCAAACACTTAGGATGAAGATATTTCACCTTGGCCCAGTTCTATCTAATTCCTCTCAGCCACATGCATACCAATACTGGGTTCCATTATTCTTGTACAGGAGATGAAGATATGATACCTAAAGAGGATCATTAGCCATCATCTTATTTCTTTAACTCTAAGTCTCTAACTCCGGCTAGAGGCAGATTAGTAGAAAAAGTTATTATAGACACGTTTTAGCCACGAGAAAATGTGGCTATAATCATGGTAAAATTACGATTCTATAACCACGATTTTATCACAAAATCTGTCGTAACTATAGCACTTTTTGTGATCATTACAAAACCCTAATTTCTTATAGTTTAATAAACGTACACTTGGATTTATCTGTCTATTTTTTTTTAAAAATAAATAAAACAATTAAACAAAAAAATATGAAAGAAAAAAAAAAGTCAACGACATGGGGATGACAAAAGCTTTGTAAATGACAAATTTGAGATAAAGGTAAAACCCTAAGTTACTTGACAATTTTGCTTAGTTATTTTTTCTACAAATCAAATATATCAAATAAAGCTGTTAATAATGTTAACCCTTAACAAACAGAAAAAGTAATAAATGTTACCAACGAAAAAGGAAACTCTTTTATATACAATATTTTCCTAGATAAACTATAGAAACAACATTAAAAAGAGGAAACTTTTTTAGTTCCAATATTTTCTATAGATAAACATAAAAACAACATTTAAAAAATGGAAAATATTTACTTGATAAATACTTATTGCAACAAAATTAAAATAAGAAACAAAACACAGAATCTCCCAAGATTTTCTCCTTCCTACATACTAGTATATAAATAAATCATATAATCCCTCCTGAGAAAACAAATAGATGAATCTTGTTTACCTTAATTTCCTCGATGTTTTTCTCCTGCTTACTTCTTAATCTCTTGCTCATGAATTTGGCTGTTGTTTCGTCAATACACAAGGACGATGAAAAGTCAGAGACTTCTGGCTCAAGCGACTCTTCCTTGCCTCTCAAGAAACGCATGAGACCTCTTAACGACGAAACCCTAATTGTTCCGACCAAGAAAGCAAAGTACAAGGGACTTGTTCCGCAACTAAACGGTCATTGGGGTGCTCAGATATATCTAAACCAGAAACGGATTTGGCTCGGTACTTTCAAATCCTCTGCTGAAGCTGCCATGGCTTACGATAGTGCATACATCAAACTTCGAGACATTGACCTTAACTCGCACCGAAACTTCCCTTGGTCTAGTATCACGGTCCAAGAACCGGACTTTCAAAAGAGGTACACAACAGAAACTGTGTTGAACATGATCAGAGACGGTTCTTACCAACAAAAGTTCAGAGATTTTCTTAGCACACGATCTCAGATTGCCGCGAGCATCAATAAAGTTGGATCAAAACAGAGCCGAGAAAACGAAGAATTTTACAAGTGCACACAGCTTTTTCAGAAAGAATTATCACCAAGCGATGTAGGGAAACTCAATAGGTTTGTGATACCTAAAAAATATGCAGTTAAACATTTACCTTACATAAAAAATAGTCAAAACGATAGAGAAGGCGAAATAGTAGGCGATGTGGAAGATGTTGAGGTTGTGATATATGACAGAGCAATGAGACAATGGAACTTTAGGTATTGTTACTGGAGAAGTAGCCAGAGCTTTGTATTTACCAAAGGATGGAGTAGTTTTGTAAAGGACAAGAATCTCAAGCAAAAGGATGTTGTCATCTTTTACACTTGCCAAGTACCGAGCAATGTAGAGACATTAGAAGGTCAAAACAAAAACTTCTTAATGATCGATGTTCATTGCTTTTCAGAGGACGGTTCCTTGGTCCCTAAGGAAGTAAAAGAGACTGTTTGTAACAGTTCTGATGAAACCGAATTAGTGAAGAAGAACAAAGGAGGGTTTATGCTATTTGGTGTTAGGATCCAATAGCTACTTTGTTTCTTGGGCATTTTTATTAGGTGTTTGTTTTTGGTTTAGATATCTCTTTTTTTTTTGTTACCACATCATAATGTATACTTTGAATTATACAATGCTTTTTACAAGATTCAGTTGAAAGTACAACTTTTAAATCAAATAATCTTATCATATATTTCATAGTGAGAGCAAAAGAGAAAAGAGAAGAAGACTTGAGTCATTCTCTGAGCAGCTTCTTTTGCAAGAAGCCTTTGCTCTTGGCTTCAGATTTGGATCCCATTATTATCAGTGATACTTTGTTTATATAAATTTATTTACTATTGTGGTCATGTGTCCTTTGTAGCACAAATTTTTTTGCTCAATCTAACCTTTAATTTGTGTTAAATTTGGGTTTTGGGGATCTAAACCATTTGTAATGCTTAAATTATTGGACTTTTAAGCCGTGTTTATTGAAGGATTTTAATGGGGGTTCTTAAAAAAATAATAATAATTTTATAATATAAAAGGTCTTAAAAACTTAAGAACAAGATATTTAAGAGCATGTCCATTAGTAATTTGGGGGCTCGATTCTCATAAAGCATTATTATATATATTTTTTTCGTTTGATTTTAAAAAAAAAATTAATAAACGAACCAATCGCGGACCGTCACGTGTCGTGGAGTCCGCAAAACAATGGTTGAACCGGTTCTTAGAGGAGAGCTTTGGTGATATGGGTTCACCAAAATTGTCTTGGGAATTGTGTGAACCTCCTTTATAATTCTTTTATAATCCCCTAATGAGATGCTCTAAGAACCTTTTACAAGTGATTCTTAAGTTTTTAAAAACCCTTTACCTTATCATATTATTATTATTTTGTTTAAGAACTCCTAAAGGGTTCTCCCATTAAACATGCCCTTGAAATAATATTGTCAACAAAAAGATAATTCTATAATTTGCTTTTTTTTAAATTCAGCATGATATAACTGATAAATGAAATAGATTCTGGTTATGAATAAATTGAATTTGTTTTATGTTGAGTTGCGGAACTAAGCTTACTCCTGTATTAGTGATAAGTTAGATATGAAAAAGTGACTTTATATATATTAAAGTGGATTTATATTAAAAAAAACTTCTTTTCCTAAGTGGATTTACATTCGAAAAAGTAATGGATATATATGAAAAAGAAATACAAGTACATGGGGTGAATTAGAGCTACAATCATAAAAAATAGTTATTTAGCTGGGTCAATTAGTTGTATAATTAAAAAGAAAAACAATTTAAAAATATAGCATATGTATAGTTTTAATTAGAAATGTAAGGTTTATACTTGGATCAATTCATTGCTTATTGTTTGAACTTAGACACAAAATGTTTGAGTATCGAGTTCGGTCTTGAATCGGTATATCTCAGATGGAAATCGTCTCCCACAAACTCTTTTGTCAATATGAGAGATTACACAAACACTTTAACTGGCGCTCTCTTTGGGTGTAAATGGTAGATAATAAGAGGAATAAATAAAATGAGAGGAATAAGAATTAGTGGAATAAAATTTGGTGGAAAAATAAAAGTTACACTTGTTTTTGTACTCTGCTATTTTGTAGAGTAACAAATATGAGCGTAACTGTAAATTTTCCTTTAAAAAATATGGGTCCCACTTTGTTAAAATGAAAATAAAAAAATTGTCAAATGGTGTGATAATAAAAGAACCTAGCGTAATCTATATTTTCCACCAATTATTTTCCTCTAAAATAACAACCATTTGCACCCTCTGTATTTTAGGGTGAACAAGAGGAATACACAACAAAGAAGAAAAAATATCAAAGAAACTCATTTTCGTAACGACATAGTTTTTTCTTCTTCTCTCTTGATCTCACTCGACTTTTCTCTTTTTCTGTTGTCTTCTCCGTTATATTTCTTCATCGACTTGTCCTTTAAATAAGAACATCCTCGCGGACTTAAAATTACACGTAATAGCAAATTTCCTTTTCTTCAAGTCTTTTTCCTTTTGCTATAAGCTTCTCGTTGGCCTATTAGATATCATAGGCTCATGTGAAACTAACCATGTTAAATGCTTTCATGATTTCTTTTATGAAATCTATTCCAAGATCACTTTTAGATTCATTTTAATTCAACCCTATAAATTTTTTAGAGAAGAAGAAACTAACCTTAATCCATGCTTAATGTGGTTTGATATTGAAATCAATTCACCAATTGAGTTCTTCCTCTCTTTGACCTTGAACTTTAGTGGTTTCTTTTGATGGAGAAGAAACCTTGAAAGTCTTTTACTTAATCCTTTTGATTGAAACCTTTTGTGGTGTAAGAGAGATTGTTATGTCTCTCATAAGAGGCATGAAACCTTTTATAGTTATGAAGAGATGTCATTATGTCAAGAGACACAACTCTCCATAAATAACCACCACACTATATATTATATATGTGTATTATGTTTAAGTAGTTATATTCTTTATTAACTACCATATACACATATATAAGATCATAGGAAAGACACATAAAAAGGTAAGAGAGGAGGGTTATCAATACACTCAAATTCTGACGTCTTTAATCGAAAACCGATCCATCACAGTATCGTCTTTAATGTTAGAATCCATAACTTTCGTATGAACTTGAACGTTATAATTAAACCGTATAACACATAGGTCACATAAGAATATAAATATTCTTACATTCTCTCACTTGACCTTTGTGTCGGCTTTAATGGTTTAATAACTATAATATGCATGTTTATATCAAGTTCGCCTTACTTTTACATAAAGCAAAAATTGATCGAATCATGGCGGTTGCACATCATTATGCGATATTTTCTCTTCCATGTATCACATATCAATTCTAACTTTATAAATTATAAACTTTATATGAGAAGGATCTTATTTCTCAAACATTATACGTACGTTATCTTTGAACCTTAAGTGTATACACATACTTAAATGATAACATACTCAATAAGCAGAAACATACGTTAAGTGAATTTATAGTGTCAAATACATAATGAGCATATCCCATTCAGGGTAGCAAGGCTTTATCTATAATATCCATACGTTCTACATGGTCATTAAACGCCTTAGGTGGTAAACTTTTAGTTAGCGGATCCGCTACCATCATATCCATCCTGATATGCTCAAACGACATTCTACGTTTCTGCACTTCTTCTTTAACAGAAAAGCACTTTAACTCCATGTGCTTAGCACCTTTCGAGTACTTGTCATTCTTTGAAAAGAAGACTGCTGGGGAATTGTCACAATAAATTCTCAGCGGCTTCTCTATATTGTTGACAATATGAAGCCTTGAGATAAAGTTCCGCATCCACAATGCATGAACTGTGGCCTCAAAGCATGCCACGAATTCGGCCTCCATAGTGGAAGTAGCAATGACAGATTTCTTTTCACTCTTCCATGATACAGCCCCCCACTTAATAGGAACAAATAGCCAAACGTTGATTTTCTACTATCAACGCATCCGACATAGTCTGAATCTGAATATTCGATGATCTCTAGATGATTGGATCTCATATATGTAAGCATGTGATCTTTGGTGCCTTGCAAGTACATGAGAACCTTCTTTACAGCTTTCCAGTGGTCCATTATGGGATTACTTTGATATTAACCCAACATTCCAACAGCAAAATTGATAACTGGTCGAGTACACGTGTGAACATAGTTCAAACTCCCAACCACTGATGCATAGGGAATTCTTTCCTTTTCCTTACGCTCCAATTTATTTTTAGGACACTACATTTTACTGAACTTGTCCCCCTTCTGAATAGGAGCTATCCCTGTGGAGCATTTATCCATCTTGTATCTCTCTAAGATCTTATTGATATATCTTTTCTGAGACAGACTTGACAATCCTTGTGATTTATCTCGAAAGATTTCAATTATGATCACATAAGATGCCTCACCCATATCTTTCATTTCAAAGTTCTTAGAGAGGTACTTCTTTATATCATGTAGCATGCCCATGTCATTCGCAGTAAGAAAAATGTCATCAATATATATGACTAAAATTACAAACTTGCTCTCAGTGATCTTCATGTAGATAGATCGATCAACGATGATCTCTACAAAATCATATGACATGATGGTTTATTAAACTTTATATACCATTGTCGGGAAGCTTGTTTTAGTCTATATATTGACTTTCTCGGCTTACACACCAAATTTTTCTTTCCCATGGCTACAAACCCTTCAGGTTGGTCCATATATACTTCCTCCTCAAGCTCTCCATTCTGAAAAACGGTTTTCACATCCATTTGGTGAAGCTTAAGATCGTAATGAGCCACCAAAGTCATAACAATCCTAAGAGAATCCTTCTTTAAAACCGGAGAGAAGGTCTCTTTATAGTCGATGCCATCTTTCTAGGTGAATCCTTTAGCAACAAGGCGAGTTTTCTATCTTTCAATGTTACCTTTCGAGTCGTGTTTAGTCTTAAAGACCCATTTACAACCAACGGTTTTGAAACCATCAGGCAACTCTACTAAGTCCCATACATAATTATCACCCATATATTTTATTTCTTCTTTTGAAGCATCAAACCATTTTTCGGAATTGTCACTTTCCTTGGCTCTTTAGAATGAAATCAGATCTTCATCCATGCTTAAGTCACATTCACTTTCAATAGTGTAAACCATGAAATCATTTGAAACGAAAGATCTTCTTTCTCTTTCAGATCGCCTTAAAGGTATTTGTGGTTCACTATTCTCTCCTTGAATTGTGATAGGTTCATCAACATCATTTTTAGCTAGTGGGATTAACACGTCAATATGTTGTTCTATTGTGTCATTAGAATCTGATGCAACAATAGGAACAATTAGTTCAGGTGGAACTACAGGTAAAGGAACTTCATCATGCACTTCATTAATGTCCGCCTTTCGTGGTTCACCACTCCCACTAGTTTCACCTTTTTCAGTGAACCTAACATTAGCTGATTCAACTATTCTCGTACTATGGTTAGGGCAATAAAATGTGTACCCCTTTGATTTTTCAGGATAGCCAATGAAAAATCCACTGACAGACCTTGAATCAAGTTTCTTTTCATGTGGATTATATAGCCTTATTTCTGTCGGGAAACCCCATACACATAGATTCCTTAAACTAGGTTTCCTTCCATTCTACAGTTTATAAAGGGTCTTAGGAACTGCTTACTAGGAACCCGATTTAGGACATACGTTGCAGTCTTTGATGCATATATCCATAAAGAAAGGGGTACAAAGCAATTACTTAACATGCTCCTAACCATCTCTATTAGAGTACGGTTTCGCCTCTCAGCAACACCATTCTGCTGAGAAGTACCAGACATTTTGTATTGCGCACAAATACCTTTACTTTCAAGTAACTTTGCAAATGGACCTGAACATTGTCCATTTTCATTGAATTTCCCATAGTACTCACCACCTCTATCAGATCTCATTACTTTTATTTTTCTACCTAACTGTCTTTCCACCTCATCAATGAACACCTTTAAGGCATCTACAGACTTGACTTTTCATGCAGTAGATACGTATGTCCATACAGTGAGTAATCATCAATAAAGGTGATGAAGTACTTTTCACCGCTCCATGAAGGAGCATCGAAAGGGCCACAAATGTCAATGTGTATTAACTCAAGAAGTTGAGTGCTTCAGTGTCTGTTTTCCTTTAATGTAGTTTATACTATATACATACATCTAGGTCACTAAAATCCAATTGAGTAAGAATTTCATTCTTTACCAACCTCATAATTCTTTCTTTGGAAATGTGACATAATCTTTGATGCCACAAGAAAGCAGAACATTCATTAGATGCACTACGTTGAATGCCTCGACTTTCAACATTAAATAGGGATTCAGAAAATTTTGAGTCAAGATTGAACTTATAAAGTGAATCAAACAAAGTACTACTACCATAAAAGTAATCATTCCAGTACAATGAGAAAACACCATGTCCAACCCTTAAATCAAAACCTAAATTGTCCAATCTACTCACGGAAACAAGATTTCTAGCACATTCAGGTACATAGAGACACCCCTCAAGATCCACATGACACCTAGAGTCTAAGATCAACTGATAAGTCCCAATGCCTTCAATAAGTGTCTTCATCCGGTTTCCCATGAACATGTACTCTTCCATGTACTCTTCAAACCCTCTTATGGGCTAAATTGAATTGAATCCCTGTTTAATATGAGACACATGAGTAGTAGCACCAGAATCTAACCACCAAGTATTATTCGGCACTTCAATAAGGTTCAATTCAGAGCAAACATAACTACAATGTTTACCTTTCGTTTCGAATCATGCATTTCTTTTCAGACAATCTTTCATGAAGTGTCCATTTTCTTGCAAAAGAAACACTTCTTCTCCTTACGGATTTGACTTTCAGGTCCTTTCAAGGAAGTTTTATCCTTTCTTTTGTCCTTACTTGTCTTTTCTTTCCTGCTACTGGCACTTCCAAGATCTACGAGGTTCGCAACTTGGTCTTTCATCTTTCTTAATCTCCCCTCCTCTTGAATCAACATAGTCTTTAGTTCCTTAAAGTTCATTTTATCTTTAATAGTGTTGTAATTCACCTGGAACCGGCTAAACTCAGGACGTAGAGAGTTCATGATAAATTGGACCCAAGAATTGCTCATGAACCTCCATTCCTAAGGTCGATAACTTTGCTGCCA
>OVAN01000434.1:0-59413 GCA_900406275.1 Anastatica hierochuntica
GACTTAGTTTTTGATTTCAAGTTTCCTTTTGAATCTTTACTCTATTTTCAATGCCTCTTCAATCTCATTTACATTTTCAATATCTTATCATTTGCTACTCCATTCATATAATTTATTTATTTCTTCAAAACATTTATTACTTATATTACAATCATTTGACATCATACTACTACGAAAACCCAAATAAAACTATGTCACAATAAAGAGAACAAAATAGTTTCCATCCGCAAATAAGACATAACCAAATCCTAAACGCACCAACTAAACGAGACAAAGAAAATTAATCAGACAACAATACTAAAAACGAAAATATCGCAAACACCAATCCGCGCGTAGCGCGGACGTAGTCCTAGTATTATTAAAACTAAAGGATATTAAAAATTTTAAACCAAAACATAATTATCCATCCTCTCAGTAACTTCTTTGAGAACCTCTATTTTACAAATGCTCCCCCTATCCCCACAATTTTACAGTTCGATATTTGTGTTCCTCAAGAAGCTTTACCGCAGAAGAAGAAGCTTTTGAGGTATAGTCAGATGAAGCTAATGAGTAAATACGACAAGGCGATTGTGTTCCTTGATATTGACAGAGGATCCATTTTAAGAAAAAAAAAACATGCAGACATCATGGCTTCCTCCAAGCTGTAATCAACCTCAACTAGATCGCTTTACCTAGAATCCCAAATAGCGACAGTGACGGAGCTAAAATCTAAGGCATTGAGAAGATGTGCGCCGTGGAGATCATGAATCATGATGGCTGTGAAAAACATAGAATCTTTTTCTAATCGTCATCTAGGAAACTTTCGGGTCTCCGAGGTACTACTCTCAACCATCTTCTCATATTGACTGAGTTTTGATTTTCTTCTTCTTTGCCCTACACGACTTTATGTTTCAAATTTAGGGTGAGTTAAATTAATCGATAATTGGGACTCAATTCGCCATGTTGCATCGTTTACAATATATAAGGAAACGTTGTTATTCTGAGAATTTTACATAGCAAATCAAAAATGTGCATTTTCATTTTTTCACCAGAATCTTATCATCTAAATCTCTTACCCTTCGTTTATGAACTGTTAGCACAAGTACAATCCATTGGAAGCTAATGTACCAACTTCTTTACTACTGAAATATTCAGGTCATTACAAAAATCTGAAGATGAGAAGGGGATAAAGATGTTTACATATCTTCAGTTTTCTTTATTACTAGCTATTGTCTATGTTTTCGTGTATATAATCTCCATATCAATCTTGGATATTAATTTTTTTGCATATAAGTGGCAAGTAACATTTATCTTATTTTGTTTGTACATGCCAAAAAATACCAAAACATCTAAGAAAGAGTGCAAAAGTGACGACTCTAGAGGACTCTGATTAAGAGGAGAGTGTTAAGGAGAAGATAACCCTACAGAAAAATGTTTGACTTTTTTTTGCTTATCGAATGTTCCTTTGCGTGTATATTCTGTTAGAAACTAATATATTCGTCGATACATAATTCTCGATGTAGATGGTTATACTTTTTTGCCAACAAAACCTCCATTATTCTGTAACAGAAAACATTCATGTATGTAGAAATGGTATATGCTGAGCATAATTCAAGTGCAAAACGTGTCCGAATATCTTCTAGCATTGTAGTTGCACTAATCTTTTTGTTTCACTTTGTATGTAAAGACCCCCTACGAGGGGTGGCGCCACTGTTAATGTTCACAAAATGTAGGTCTCTACCAAACAAATGACTATTGTGTTGCATCTGGATTTTCCTCAACTATGTTTGCAGGCGAAATGGTATAAACCTGGTTTCTCCATTTTTAGTGATGATATCATGGAGATTTTCCAACCAAGAGAATTTTTATCTATTGTTATTACGGGTAAGTCACTTTTCCTCATTGCTATCTTTTTTTGGCTTTGACCAATGTTTGAAATTACAACATTACTCTATCTACTTGAGTTTATTTTGTAGTATTTTAATATCTTGGTCCTTGATCTCTACATTTTTTACAAGGGAATGATTGCAAAGGACCGAAGGAATTTCAGAAAGCATTGGGCTCTTTTACAACGTAAGACATTCTATATACTTCTTTTTTCACATGCTTTCAAGCAATCAAGGAATTTTTTTAAAGCTTTTGCTTTTATCCACGTGCTTATATCAAATTGTGACTGCTCTTATGCATCAGATTAATGCCATAACCCTTGAGGCGTACAAAAATACATTTTAGGGTCTTGCATTCATAATTGGGAGTAAGGTTGCGTTCTTTATTTTTTCATTTTTTTTATTGACCTACAAATCTATCATTTCTTGCCTCACTATCATCACCGAACAAACATATGTTTATATCTGATTCATTTGTCTCTTTATACTCACTTCAATTTGGGTTCTCATATGTGTTAAGTTATTTTGGTAGAATCTACTATACTATAATATTTTTAATTTTTTGTAGTTTTCCACTAACCGTTTTTTAAATAGAATTATGTGGATTAATGGGGGAAAATGTAGAGCGAGAAGTCTGCAATGAAGATCGACGATTCAGACTCCAATAGTTCTGATAAGATCCTCCAACGTTCTTGATCAATGGTTAGTTTTTCTTTAAGGGAATGTGAGTTTACCCAATTGCTTATATCTGGTGTTTCTGTTCATGCGAGAATCTTGAGTATGGTCATTGTTTGCTTCCTTGAGTTGTAGTTTTGTGAGCGTATACTTTGGTTTTATATCAACTACAACTCTTTTAAGTGTTTTTATGAATTCTTGCAACATTGCGCATGGCTTTTCAATTCTTCGGCTGATGAAATCTTCTTAGGTACAACATGGTATACATCATGGTGACTATGCTCGCTTTCGATATCAACATAAAAACCTTAAACCTATTTTCTAAATTGGTCTTTCAAATGTTTTTGATAGTTTTATACATATATAATGCGTTGTTTTCTGTCTAGGAGATATTTCTCAGCGCGATTGAGGAGGTTCTCAAGTCCTTAAAATTTATTCTTGCCCACAGTAAATACACTCGACAAGCAATACTTCAATGAATTGTCACATGTTAGATATTGATATTGCTCTCATCATTATTTCTTCCGAGCTGAAGATTTTACTAAAGAGGTAAGTTATAAATTAAGTACATTAATTCATGGTTTGTTGTGATTTTTCATTTAGTTGAACATAAAAGACAGATTGTGAAGGTCCAGTTGTTCGTCCTACTCACATACTCATAATTGAGTTAATTTTATGTCTTTGTTTGAAATAGGTTTCTATTGATCAAATGGACTAATTATTGAGAATGAAGCGATCTAGTTCTACCAAGTTTTTACCTGGTTCTCCATTCAGGAAAATATGAAGTATTGTGAAGTTCGGCTAAAGCAAGTCATACCAAGTTCTCCTAGATTTTCTCTATTTGAAAAATAAAGGAATAAAGAGGAGATGCTGCCAGCTCATAGGGGGACCATTTTAATACAAAGCCAAGTTGTACATCTTCTTCTTATCTCTACATGACCGTTGGCTACTAAGGATGGTGGCTTATGGTTGGCTAAATCATTTGTATTCCTCATTTGGCATCACTGCTAGTCTAGGTTCATTTATTCTCTTTGTTCCTATCCATTTTGTATCAAGTCTATAAAGAACACTATGATATCATAAATAATATCATACTTTACTCTTATTCTCCTCTCTTTACTCTCTCAAGATGTTCTTCAATCCTTCTTAAATCTCTTTACTAAACCTACTCATTTCTATTCTAGTTCTGCAATCTCTCATTCTTATCTTATTATACTCTAAAATCTTTCATGGTATTAGAGCTTTTCAGTTTTAATCTTCAAAGATCATAACTTTTCTCTCTGTTTTTTTTTGTTCAAAGATCTCACATTTCTTCAAGTTTGAGCATTAAAGATCTAATCTTTATGCAAGATTTAAGTTGTATCAATGGAAGACATTGTGCAAAACATTTATGGTCTCAAATCCACAGCTATTATCGTGATGTTGAAAGGTTCCAACTACACTCTTTGGTCAAGAACCATCAAGACATCAATTTGTGGAAAAGGGCTTTGCAAATACATCTTGAAGGAGAGGTGTATGGACAAAGAAGAAGACCCAAATCAAAGCACAAAGGATGAAGCTATTAAGAAATAAGAGGCCAAGTGGTTCCAAGAAGATCAACTAGTTCTTGGATTTCTTCAAAACTCTTTGGACTCTTCTATTCTAGAAGCATACTCATATTGTGAGGCCGCTAAATCTCTATGGGGTACTCTCAAAAGAGTATATGGAGATGTCTCAGATCTCAGTCGTGTTTATGAAGTCAAGAAAGCCATTACCGAGCTAAATCAAGAGGATTTGGACTTCACAAGGTATCTCGACAAGTTCCGAGTGAACTTGATGCTTTAAGGCTAAGTTCTATGGATCCTAAAATATTCAACAAAAGACCTGAGGAGTACAAGAAATTTGGATTGATTCTCAATCTCAACTCAACATATAATGATGTGATCAAGTCAATCTTAAGAGAAACTAAACTTCTGAGCTTTGAAGAGGTGTGTTCTAGAGTTCAAAAGGAAGAAAACTCTATTGAATTGTTTGAGGGAAAGAAGGAACTTGCCACGACCAGCAAGGGAATGTTTAAACAAGAGGATATAAGGGTTTTAATGTGTAAGTATTGCCATAAGAAGGGTCACATTATGGACAAGTGTTGGATTCTTCATCCTCACTTGAAACTGACCAAGTTCAAGGATTACAAAGAATCAAAGGCTAATATTGCACAAGGAATGGAGCGAGTTGAATCTTCCATTCAAGGAAATGAGGTAGCTTTGCACTCATCAATATAGTGTCAAGAAAAGTGACTTGGAGGATCTCATCAAGACTTATGCCTCCAAGCTCGGTATCTCTTTCTTAACCTCTAATGTTCTTGCAAAATCAGATCATAAACTTGTTGCAGATTCTGGAGCCTCATATCACATGATTAGAAGTGCTAGGTTGCTGGAGAATATAGAATCATCCATAGGAAAAGTTCAATTGTGGATGAAAAAGGAATTCCAATTGAGGGAACCAACAAGTTGAATTTATTTAACAAGAAAAGTGATGCGTTTTACATTCCTAAATTCAAATAAAACTTAGTATTAGTTAAAAGGACTACTAATGATCTTAAATGCAATATTATCTTTAGTCCTAATGATGTTAAGTTTCAGGATATTGAGAATGGGAAAGTGTTTGGCAAAGGAGGAACCGAAAATGAACTATATATCCTTGATGATGCATCTCCAAGCCAATATGATTCTATAGCCTTGAAGTCTTGTTTTTCATCAAATAAAAGTGTATTATGGTATGCTAGATTAGACCATACACAATCTCGTGCTCTTAGTTTAATGTCTCCTAATGTTTCTTTTGATCACTATAAATGTGAAACATGTATCCTTGGAAAACATTGTAGAGTTTTGTTTCCAAAATATACTTCCATTTATGAGCATTACTTTGATTTAGTTCATTCAGTTGTTTGGACCTCTCCTTGCATGTCTAGAGATAGGAACAAGTACTTTGTGACATTCATAGACGAAAAGTATAAGTATACATCGGTTACTTTGCTTCAATCTAAAGATAGAGTATATGAGGCTTTTATTAACTTCATAACTATATTACTAATCAATTTAATGCTAAGATTAAAGTGTTTAGATCGGATAATGGATGAGAATCCACAAGTAAAAGATTCAAGGATCATCTAAACAAATATGGAATATTACACCAAACTAGCTGCCCACATACACCTCAACAAAATGGAGTAGCCGAAAGGAAGAACCGACACCTAATGGAAGTAGTTAGAGCTATGATGTTTCATATGAATGTCCCTAGAAGGTTTCGGGGAGATGCGGTTCTAGCTTCATGCTATCTCATCAATCGAATTCCAACAAGAGTCTTACAGACTCTTCTCCATTTGAGGTATTAAACCAAATGAAACCTTCTCTTGATCATTTATGAGTATTTGGGTGTGTTTGTTTTGTGTATGTTCCAGGAGAAAAAAGAAACAAGTTAGAGGCTAAGAGGACTAGATGCATGTTTCTTGGGTATTCAAAAACACAAAAGGGATATTAGTGTCATGATCCTTCCACCAAAAAGACTTTTTGTGTCTAGGGATGTAAAGTTTATGGAGGATCAAGGATATTACAACAAGAATGAAAGAGAGGGTCTAGAAGATCTAACTAGATCACCCTCGGATTTGGCCACTGGTTTGAGGTTTTTCTTGAACCATTTGGGTAATGACAAACCCAAAGAATCAAGACAAGATGATAATTGAGATATTCAAGAAGAAGAACAAGGGGTAGCAACTCAAGAATCGGCTCAAGCTTAAGAGGAAGAATCACTTCAAGATCAAAGCCAAGAAGGCTTAGTTATGGGTCAAGAAGGACATATCCAAGAAGAGGAAGAGCATACGGTTGAAGAAGAGGAAGTTGCACCGATTCAACCATTAAGAGGAAGTATTAGACTCAAGGAGAAGAACACTAGAGTCTACTAAAACAAACAAGCAGTTTCTCATCCCATTCAAAAAGTATGTTCCATTGACCTTTTGCCTACGGTTCATCAAGAATTTCTTGTGAATATTGAAGAAGATCATATTACTAAGAGCTACGAAGAAGTTCAAGACAAGAATTTTTGGGTAGAAATTGTTGGGGATGAAAGGGAAGCAATGGAAAGGAATCATACTTGGGATGTTGAAGATCTTCCCAAAGGAAAGAGGGCTGTTACTTTTAGATGGGTGTTCACCATTAAATAAAAGAGCAATGGGGACATAAAGAGGTACAAAGCTCGTTTAGTTACAAGAGGATTCTCTCAAACTTATGGGGAGACTACAATGAGACATTTGCTCTTGTGGCTAAGCTCAGCACCATGAGAGTTGTGCTCTCTCTGGCCACCAATTTATCATGGAACTTGTGGCAAATGGATGTGAAAAGTGCATTCTTTCAGGGAAAACTCAAGGAATAAGTGTACATGGTTCTAGCTCTCGGTCTTGAAGATCTTTGTAAACACGGTCAAGCCTTTAGATTAAGGAAGGCTATCTATGGTTTAAAATAGTCACCAAGGGCTTGGTATCATAATTTGAGCTCAACTTTGATTGGTAATGGATTTAAGAGATCTCATTCGGATCATACTCTCTTTACACTCCAAAGCTCTAAAGGACTAGTAGTAATCTTAGTCTATGTTGATGATCTAATCATAAGTAGAGATTATAAGGAAGGTATTCAATCTGCAAAAGGACTCTTGCAAAAGGCTTTTAATATCAAGGATCTTGGAGATTTGAAATATTTCCTTGTGCTTGAAATCTATAGATCTCCGAAGGGTTTGTTTATATCTCAAAGGAAGTATGCTCTTGATCTCTTGGAAGAAACAAGGAAACTTGGTTCCAAACCATCAAAAATTACCACTTGAAGATGGCTACAAGGTCAATGGAAAGGGGTAGAAAAGTGATAGGATATTCAAAGATGTTGGGCAATATAGAAAGCTTGTTGGTAAGCTAATCTACCTCACACATATTCGACCATATTTATGTTTTGTTGTGAATCAAGTAAACCAACACATGAAGGAGCTTACGACTTACCATTGGAACATGTTGGAAAGGATCTTGAGGTATATAAAAGGGTCTACGGGTCAAGGCATTTGGATGGGAAAGAGCGGAAACACAGAAGTTGTGAGTTATTGTGATGCGGATTAGACAAGAGATAGGATTGATAAGAAGTTTACTACTGGTTTTTGTGCATTCATTGGTGGAAACTTGGTCACTTGGAAGACAAAGAAGCAAAATGTGGTCTCATGCTCTAGTGCAGAAGCTGAATATAGAGCTATGAGAAAACTCACCAATGAATTAACTTGGCTCAAGACTCTTCTCAAGAACTTTGTAATAGAACAATCTCATAGTATCACTATGCATTGCAACAATCAAGCAACAATTCATATAGCTACTAACTTCGTGTTCCATGAAAGGACCAAACACATTGAGATAGATTGCCACAAGGTTCGGGAGAAGATTGAAGAAAGATTGATTCTACCTTGTTACACAAAGAGTGAAGACCAACTTGTTGATGTCTTCACTAAGGCCAAAAGTCAAAAGGTTTGCAAACATATAGTTGACAAACTTGGACTTGTAGATCTTTCTGTTACATGATAAAATGTCCTCAAACTCATTGGCAACATACTCTTTTTCCCTCAATGTGGTTTTGTCCCATATGGTTTTCCAAATTGAGGTTTTTAACGAGGTGATGCTAATGAGTTCTCTTCCAAGTTTATCATTTTGGGTGATTCCAAAGCCTAAGCTAGAGGGGGAATATTGATCAAATGGAGTAATTATTGAGAATGGAGCGAACTAGTTCTGCCAAGTTTTACCTAATTCTCCATTCAGGAAAATATGAAGTATTGTGAAGTTCGACTGAAGCAGGTCAGACAAAGTTTTCCCATGTTTTCTCTGTTTGAAAAATAAAAAGAATAAAGAGGAGATGCTGCAAGCTCATGGGGGGGGGGGCTATTTTAGTACAAAGCCAGATTGTACATCTCCTTCTTATCTCAATATGACTGTTGGCTACTAAGGATGGTGGCTTATGATTGGCTAAATCATTTGTATTCCTCATGTGGCATCATTTCTAGTTTAGGTTCATTTATTCTCTTTGTTTCCATCCATTTTGTATCAAGTCTATAAAAGGACACTATGATATCATAAATAATATCATACTTTCCTCTTATTCTCCTCTATTTACTCTTTCAAGATGTTTTTCAATCCTTCTTAAATCTTTTTACTAAATCTCTTCATTTCTATTATAGGTCTTCAATCTCTCATTCTTATCTTATTATACTCTAAAATCTTTCATTTTCTTTATGGGGTTTCTCTATGACTAAAAGAGCATGAAGCCATGCAATGAAAAAAGTCAAAAATATTGACTTAGTGATTAGAACACCTTGGTTCATCTGCTTTCAAATCTAGGATTAATACTTAAAGTAGGTGAAAGAAAAGATCATGAGGTGAGCACTTACTTGAGGTTTTTTTCTTCTAGGTAATTACCATGCCTTTCTTCTTCCATAACTTCAACTCAGTCGCGACACATACGGGACAACATATTTTTCAGCTAAGAATGTATATGCTTATATTTTCAGTGCAGTCTATATTGGTTTTTATGTAATTCTGAATGTAGATTAATCTCTTACTTTAATATGTATGATTTGTTCTCTAGATTGTTAGTTTATTAAAATATTGTACCTTCAAAAATATTCATGTATATTGATTTATGCCTAATTTGAGCTTATTGGAACATTGTACTTAAAGAACATTCACGTTTATGTGATCTGGAACAACTTAATGCATGTCCTTGTCCTCATATGAAAAAACATCTTTTCAAAAACTTTGGTGCTAAGATATCTTCATTTGTATTCGTTTTCATACACTCTTAAGAGTTCTATCAGCTTTTTTGGTAACATTTTTTCAATTATCAGGTAAATTTTCATTTCTCATTGTTGTCTTACTCTCTTACAAGAACTAAAATTATACTTTATTGAAAATGGTGACTAATTAATGATGACCAGTAAAACTATTGCATAAGCTATAGAAAATAATAAAAAGATTAAAAAAACCAAAGAAAAATGTGTAACAACAACCACAACCATATCGTCCCCATGTTTCATACCATATAATCAATAAAACGAAGGATTTCATTCCAAATGAAATATTCATCGAAATCTTCATCAAGTTCTATGTGACATCAAACAATCTCAGTACCCCTCAAAGCAAGAAGAATGTCATATTCTTGGTACTGCTTTACAGATAATTCCAGAATAACCCGCCGAACGTCCAGAAGACATTGTCTAGCTTTCTCCATTCCTTGATTCTTCCATAGCTGAGTAGGATAGCTAGATCCCTCATACAAATTCCTTTCAATGAGAGATATAATTCCATACAATACATAGTTTTGAATAAGTCTCCTCGACTGCCTACGTAGTTGTTTCAAACCTCTGGTAAAATCATTGATGTAGAAGTAAATAAAAGAACCTACATAGAAAAGTAGAATGTAAATTTCTATACTGAGAAAATTCTTCCAATAGCTTCATATCATCTTGTACAACATCATAGGGTGGATGAACCATATTCTTTATGCGGCTAGCAAATTATGGGTACTTCGATACTCCAAGCAATGTCTTCCATGTTAACAAGCAAGAACCCGAGTCTTGAAGAGATGAAGAAGTCATCTTTGTAAGTATGATCATTAGCATGTCATACAATAGCATCGTAAGATTTGATTTAGACATGTTGCGCTTCATGGTGTGTAAAATATTAATGTTTTTGTTCACAGAGCCACACATATCCTCCTTTTTATAATGGTTGGACACGACATTATAGATTTTTGTATTGATCGATATTGATTGATGTAGTTGATTCATTAATGTAGTGGCATATAATGAAATTATATATATATATATATATATATATATATGTATATATATATATAATTATTATCCACTGAGGTTTCTCTACTTTTATCCAAAATGAAAAAGACACCGTCAATATTTATTTTCTTACCATAATATTCTTCTCAAATTCACAAAACTTTGACTATGGTTACTTTTATGTACTTCATAAATAAAGTTCACATAGATCGAATAATCACCCAACTAAGCAAAAAAAAGTTACAAATAGTGACATATGTAATGTATTACCCACTCACTTCATCTGAATTTTCTGTAAGTTTATGTAATATTTTTTTTCTAAAACAAATCTCAATTTTTTTCTTATCGTGAAATGTTTTCCACATTCTAACATGATACTCTATCCTTGCAGATTCCCTACACCGCTATGGAATGGGGCGGATGAGACGATTTCATAAACAATCAACCATCAAATATTCTCTAGCCAAGTTTGTTCAAGAGAAAACAACAAACATAGCGTTCGTCTATTACGTTTTGGGAAGTTTGTAATTTGAAAATGGGGCACTAATGAATTTGGAACTCTTACTCTTAATGACAATGTATGCTCGAACCTTTTCTGTGACACACTAATTTTTTACAATCTTATTTAATCCTCAATTGCATAAAGTTTAAATAGGATACTATAATGCAAGCTTCAATCTACCATCAACATATCCACATATTCAAAATTATCTAAAATATGAAAATGTCTATTCTATCGGCCTCCAGGTGGTCCCATCTTACAATCACTAGAAATTCATAGATCATTGATTCTTTATCCGATTCGTTGATGAGGCTCATTTAACTAAAATTCATGATAATGCAACCACACCTATTACAGAAGAAAAGTTCAATTCACTACGTTCTTATAATTAGAAGCACTAGTTGACAGTAACTTACAGTTGTTTGGTATGTAACCTTCTTCATAATTATTAAAAATCATTCCATATACTAATACATCAGGAAATAGACATCTTATATAGAAATTTTCTAATGGATGATTTTAAAAAAAAAAATTGTAGCTATTAATGAGTATTTTCTAATGTTAAAATTTATTAATCAACAAATTTTATGATGCTTCTCCTTTCATAAACACCACTCCTACCCAATGAGTTATACTAGACGTTTCACTCTGGTCTATCACGAACTGGTGTGTAATGAGTTCTAGCAGGATAATTCAGAACTATAAACATTAGTCTCTTATGTCAAATTAGTATTAATAAATGTTCATGTATGTGGTATGAAAAGTGCTATCAGTTCAAGGTCCATATCTTGAAGATTTAACTTCAACACAAAGAATTGCGGTCGTACTTATGTTGCAAGGGTATGTTCGTAGCAAAATCTCATCTTCTACATTTACAATACTATATTATGATTAAAATACTATCATACGAATACACTGTAAATTTGTCAGCGGAGCAACAATCTAAATGACTATATGGGATGATCAAGCAGTTGCTTTCTGCAAGATCTTCCACCAAACTAGGTGCAGATGTAGTATCTTCATCTCGGCATATTTAAACCCCCAAAAAGTTTGCAGGTTAACTATCTACATCATTTTGTTGCGACATACGTTTAATCAATAAAGAAATCAATTATCTAACACATTTAGTTATTAGGGAAACTCCAACTAAGCTAAAGTGGATCAACAAAGTTCTATTGATTACCATCTACAAGCTGTGAAAAAGTTTTATGCAAATGTAAGGTCTTCAAATCTAATTTTCCGTTGAAAAAATATTTTCCGAGTACGTGAATAACCATCTTCCAAACAAATGAAAGAATGAGAATGAAAAATGATACCACTGAAACAAATGTCAAGGAAGACAAGAGAGACTCAAAGAGCTATGAGAGTTGAACAATTTCACAAATTTCGAACTACGTATAGGCTGGCCAACAACAAGTACGCATATTGTTGAAAATTGAAAACAATTGACATTTCAGCTGCAATGGATGATACTATTTTTCTTTTGCAAAATATTTTAGAAAATTAGAAAAAAAAAACGGATACATCTTTACAGTGAAACATATGCAACGAACCACACAACATTAGAATTGCAAGGTAAACAATATTCATAATCATATATATTCACCTAAACAGATTATCCATCTTTTTTAATATAAAATTTCATGTCTTGTAACTTTAGGATGGAGATACTTGTCCAATGTAGAATCGTCATAACTAAATTTGTATTATTTGACAAAGACATACAAAAACTTACAAATATAACAAATGAAGAGATTACCGCAACACAGATAAAACAGGCTAAGACATAGAATTCATAATATATTACAAATATTATAAATGATAAAATTTGTAATATAGGAGGATGCTTATAAGGAAGCTGAAGCAGAAGAGATCTCCAACCTTACAACAATTCCAAATTGTATTCCTATGTTAATTGGGAAAACAATGGAGTTCCAAGTGAAGATCACAAAATATAACATCAAAACTTTGTTCCAAGCATTCCTAGTATCAAGAATTGTGAAAGATAACTCATAAACAGTTTGAAAGAACAAGAACCCAACACTAGATGTATTATTGTAGTTCTAAGTACTACTATAATTACTCACCCAAAAAATATTTAAACCAAAAATAAAGAGGGTCGTAACAACTAAATAAAAAAAAAGAATATCTCGTGAGATGCATAAAATGAAAAAAGATTAAAAGAGAAGATGAAAAGGCCATGCATATTGTCGAAGAGGGAATATGCGATCATAAAAAAGCAACTTCCTCTGTAATTATTAACAATAAAAAAATAGGGATTTAAAAGTTATAATAAAAACACATTTCACCTACAGTTAGGTTTCAACTCAGCTTCTATTTTAAAAGAGTTTTAAAGACATGAATTCATGAACTTAATTTAATAAAACAAGTATGATTTTAAAGGCTTGTAGTAGCTTCATTCATGCTCCTTCAAATATGCATTACTCCTGCTTCTTGGTGGTCCTCTTTATTTTCTAAATACCATCTTAACATATTCCTTCTTAACATTAACACCATTAGGATGAAATGGTTAGAAGTCTTTCTCTTTGGTTGCGCCTAAATTGATCATGGGCAGACTTAGTAAACTATAAAAAAAAACTTTCTTGAAGTACAAAGGAAGGATACCTCATCTACCATCAAGTATAACGTTTTCTTGGACGGTTGGTCTGTAAATATGTATCTCGTTAAGTACATCACTAAAAGTGTTGACAAAGCGATTACTGTTTTCCAAAATATCTCAACGTGAGAAGGAAGCGCCGCAAACCAAAAGGTCCATATCGATGAGATATAAAATTACCAATAGTGTTAATATTTATCCGCGTGCGAAACGTTGTGGCATATTTTCAATTTTAACATTTATCGCCAGAAGCCATTAGTACAAAAATTAACTATACATCTACCAAAAGAATAAAATATGGTGTTTGATGAAAGAGAAAACCCCGAAAATGTCGAGTCTAGAGCAGCACGACAAGATACAATGTTAATTGGATGCTTGGATGCGAGTAAAAGCATGGAAGACACACGAGATTCGACTTTCATTCCATTAAGGACAAGATTTAGACAAGACGAAATAATGTTTCACCATCGACATAATAGTCAACATTCATCCATCATCATGTGAAAAAAATTATCTCAAGTTGATATTAAACCACCAGAAATGATGTAAAAGCTACTAAAAATTCATACAGTTGGTGGAAAAACATATCAAACCTTCAAAAAAATTGTTATGCTATGAATCTTTTAATGGAGATAACAATGGCAGGAATTTATGGAAGAATCATCGCATTGGAATACAATATACCAATTATGGGAACTTTTTGTGAAGATGTTATTGTTTTGCGAAGTCATATAACCAGTAAATTTGTGGAACGAATCTTGGCAAATAATGAGTATACTTACAACAAAAGAGGTTTAATTTCATGGAAATAAATTGATTGATGAAAAAGTGCAACAATATACCTTAATCGAAATCCAGAAGCTTCTCCGCCATAATGACAAGCCACTATCAGAGTTCACATACCTCTCAACACCAAATAAAAACATTTTTAAAAATGTGACAAAGTCAATGCTAAGGGAAGAACAAAACTGCAACATGGCTGAGCAAAGGGAAATATTACCAATTATTGTATAACTTGACCAAGATTAACTGGTAGTTTACAAAGTGGTGATAAACTCTATCAACAATAGAAAAGGGAAACTACTCTTCATATGCAACACATGTGAAACAGTGAAAATATATGTTTTCAGAACTAATTAACTACAATTAGACGAAAGAATAGTTATCTAGTTGCTACATCAGGTATTGCAACAACACTCTTTCCCAAAGGAAGAAAGACCCACTCAAGGTTCAAGATACCAATAGGTCTCCACAAAAATTTAATGAGACCGAAAATCATTCTTTCATATCTTATTATAATGATGCACCAATGGCCAATCGTCATGCATTTGATGCACTAGATAGGACACTCAGAGATATAGTGAGTATTATAAACTTTAATGCAATGGAATAATATTTCAGACAAATATTGCTGGTAATCCCACAAAGGCCAAACCATATAGCATTGTAGCCTTTATCAATAGATATTATTTCTGGAAAAGTACACCATATTTTTTCTCAAACAAAACATGAGAGTTAGGTGTAATGAAAAAGAGTCTTCAACGTGGATTTTGGAGGTCATAAATTGAGAAGCAAAAACATACCTTCACGAGAGAAAGATTATTTAGAGGAAAACAACATAGAGATCAATCAAAGCCTGATGTCGGATAAAAGGGAAAACGCTTTAGAAGAGATACAAAAGTCAACTTCTCCGAGTTTGGATCAAAAATTAAAAGACCGAGACTTAAGATGAGTTCGTGCTATCCTCACCCCAAAGAATAAAATTGTCGATGAGCTAAACGATTTCTTCATTATAAAAGTAAAAGGTGACTTGAAATAGTATCTTCGTGCTGACAACATGACAAATGATGATTCAGATGTGAATGTAGTGTACCCTTCATACAAAACATGGTAGCTCAATGCATTGAAGGATTCAAGATTACCAAATAATAAACTATGCTTAAAGTTTCACACGTCTATCTTATAGCTAAGAAACATAAATTAGAAAGAAGGTTTGTGCAACTGTACTAAAATGGTGGGCACGCGTTTTGGTAACAAAGTTATCGGAGAATAGATACTGATAGTTCCTAGTAAGGGTACGTGATGTTATAACCATTAACAAAATTCAAGGCCAAAGCCTGGAGAATGTTGGTATTTATCTTTTGAAACTAGGTTTTAGTCAATGACAACTAGGTGTAGCTCTATCCAGAGTCACTTCAAAAGAGGGCTAGACATCTGGAGTGAACAAAAAGAGAACAATCACCACCAACACCGAAGAATGTTGTTTACAAGGAGATTTTATATTCAATGAGTAAAGTATGTTAAAAAAATTACATATATTTGAAATTGTTATTAGAAAAAACTAACATTTTAAAAATAAATAAGGAATACATATTTCGTTGAACGGTGAAACAACCACAAGCAATATACAAGAGGATTCTCATAATCTAGGTAAATTTTTAACGTATATAAACAATGACTATAAAATAAAATTAACCATTAACTTACAAACAAAAAATATGCTATTAGTTTGTTAAAAAAAATATGCTACTTTCATCAAATCATTTTACTTATATTTTAATTAACATACACCATCCTAAACAAGAAGATAGA
This sequence comes from Anastatica hierochuntica, assembly GCA_900406275.1. Taxonomy (NCBI): domain Eukaryota; kingdom Viridiplantae; phylum Streptophyta; class Magnoliopsida; order Brassicales; family Brassicaceae; genus Anastatica; species Anastatica hierochuntica. The sequence continues at coordinate 16,097 of OVAN01000434.1, forward strand.
AAAAAGGATGGAAAAAGTATAAAAGGGAAGCAAAAGTATATGTAAGTACAAAAAAATATCTTTACAACCTTGCAAAAAATTGGAAAAACTTCCGCTAATTTAAATTCGTGCTCGACTAATATCAAGCTATTATATTTCGGGAAAATACAGTGTTGAATACAAAAAAAGAAGATGGAAACAACAACCAAATCATTTAAAAAATTTAACATAACACAAATGTTGTTTTGTCTAATGCTTTTATCCACTTTTAAAATAGGGAAAACTACAATTGATTTATTATATATGTTGCGGTTAACTTTAAACAATATAGTAATATCGTCTGGTTTTATTATTTGATAAACTAAAACAAAAACCGTAAAACAAATTTAAAATACACAAGAGTTTCGAAAAGGCAAAAAAATATCTTCAAAAAAATTACAAATTACAATGATAGTTAAATATAAATCAAATGAAACATTTTTTCAATCACATAATATAATTGCATAAACAAAAAAATTTAAATGCACAATTACAATAAAAATAACAAATATCAAACAACGTGGACAAGTTGAAACGTATTAGAAACATCTTACAAAATTAAATTAAAAAACACAAACCCTGGTGTATACGTCTTAATCTATTCTATATTATAATGAGTCAAGGGACTTCTCTTCTATAGGTGCACGTTAGCAATTAATTTCATAATTTTGATTCACATAATCAAGAACCTCCATAAATTCACTTGTAAAAAAATATTTTCCGCATCTCGACACTTTGATACTATTTCTCAAATTCACACGTAACCAAAAAAGAATTATAGTATTTTCTGATTTCCTAGCTTGCTTAACATGGCTAAGGCTCCCTTAACATCGATCTAAGATACCAAATTCATGATCCATTGTCATCGCCGTTTGGGGTTTAGAGCAACCATGGTGTTATCCGCTATTAGAGTTACATGTAACAACAACATGAGAAGAAGTAGTAGTCAGATAGTTGCTCATAGTTACAATCGTAAAGGTTCTAAGTACCCTCATTCTAAGACCTCTACCAAGCAAAGAAGATGTACAATCGTTTAGGACAACCATATAGAGTTTGGGTAGCTCGGAAATTTCCACGACCAACATCGACAAATTGATGGGTCATGGTCAGTTCAATTAAATTTATATTATCCTCGACAAGTCGAATATAGATGGTCACATCGTTAAGAGTCACGAAAAGAGTAAGTTATTGCATCTGCTTTAGCTACAATAGAACCTATTTATTTTATTCTCATGTTTTTTTTGGACTACCATTAATTCTACTAAGTATGGTAATCGCAGATCACGTAACTTTGTTAATCAATCCACTACTTACCATTGTATAATGAATCTCATCCTTCCACCACCCTAGATTCCATATTGATGCAGAAAAAAAGTTGGGATGTTTTGAATTTATTTAACACTGTTAAAATTCGGGATTTAAATACGTCAAACTTCCAATAGATCAGATTTACCTTTCGGTTTCCTTAGCTCATGGATTATTGTACTAAGATACAATGGATTTAGCTACATAAAGTTTTTATTGATAACAGCTCTTCCTTTTCATGCGGAATACCTAAAGCCCTAACACAGAGAAAATATTCACTCGTTCTTTTGTTTTTAGAATATGTTGGCTTGTAATTTACATGATTCTCATTCTTATTTTCATTGGTAATCTTTTCTTTTTATCATCAAGTGGGCGATTATGAATTACAGAAACTGAAGATCAATTTACATAATGTGCATGAAAAGAATTTGTAGCTTGCAAAAATACACATTTACATGTCGGTGGTGAGTATCATAACTTAATGACTCATACAAGCAGAGCTACGGTAAATTTTTGTAGAACTGAAGTTTCTCAAACTGAAATTTTCTTGATTCATTATAATACAAATTTTCCAAACACACTCACATCGCACGTGAACATTTTTCAACTCAAGATCACTCAAACATGGAATTTGCTCCAAGAATGTATTACTCATGGCAAGGAAAATGCAGCTTTTAGGCAAGTTATCACTTTAATCTGTAAGTTTTCCACCGACTTTAGTTATTCAAGTACAACTTTTTTTTTTATAATTTCCTACGTAGACAGGGAATAAGCAAAAGCTTCCATTTGCACATCATGCAACGAAAGATAAGGTGCTTGTTTGAATTTTCTTTCATGATATTTCTAAAATAGGAAGTTAGCACCTATAGTACTACGTTCGTTTCATACTTTTTGGCTTTGTTGTTGACCACCAAACACTTCTGTTAGGATTGCAAATCTTTTCAAGGGCAGGACATGAATCATAGAGATACGAATTGAAAACATATGTCAAGGATAAAACGTATACAGAAATATCATATTTGTGCTTTTAGGAGTGTCATCAACAAGAAATTAGTTCTTCACACGGAAAATCTGGTAAAAAACATTGTACGTAGCAAAAATTCTTATATAAGTCTAATAACTATGATTCTTATATCTCTTTCTAGACCAACAACATAACATCAAGTATCATATTTGTACTTTTAGTCTCTTTCTATACTTTTTATATATAATGATTACTTAGATTGCGTAAGAAGTAAGAACATGTAGAAAAAAACCATAGGTAGAGAGTCATAATTGGAATTTTAGTCCACTCGTCTGCAAATTCACCATTGTTTTGTCGTTGGTTGCTTGTGTAAGGAAGATTGACGTTTGTTTATTTACTGTTAGTTTATTGTGAAAGTTTAAAACAAAAAAATTGAAATAAATTTGGCCCGTAGAATTGATATTCATTTAGTTATTATGAATTCCAAAACATGTGAGAACATGTCTTTGTTATTAAACTCATAAATACAAGGGTAACAAATATAGTTACAATCAAATACAACATATTTAAGAAAACTCAATAATGTGCCTAATATATTAGATATTTTTATCTTTCATTTTTTTTCCGACCATAAACTTTCATTAAAATAAGTCCAATGGGCATTGCTTAAAAAAATTAAAATGCATGCCCAAACAAAACTTAGTTCTGGATAGTTCTTGTAACGTGTCAGAAACTCGGCCACATCCTTGTCGGAACTCACCGAGTTATGTAAATCTCAACCATGACTGTGTGTCTGCGTTCCTCTTTTAATCCACTTCTTTTCTTGATCATCTTCCCTTTATACTTCCTAGTCCCAGGAAACACGTCCCATCTCCGACACTTTAGCTTGAAGATTATAATGCGCCATGACTTAGAACGGGAGACGTGGCCTTACTCCCTACACACATAGAAAGAAGAAAACAACTTCTTACAACTTCACAGAGTATCTCCTCTGAATATGAAGCCACAAATCTCTTACAACTTCAAAGGTAGGAAGAGTCAAATGAATATTCTCCTCGATGGTGAGCTTGATCCACGAACTCACTAATACGTTATTCGCCCACCAATCTTCTACATCACAAGGTTTCGCGGTAGCTAATGGAATAGAGCCATCAACGAAACCAAAATTTTTCCTGGCTTTGAGAGATATTCTCAAGTTACCTGACCACTCAACATAGTTACCCCCTTTGAGACTTGGCTGAGAAATCACACAACCAGGGTTATCACTTGCCGATAGATCATATGGCGATATTGTTCTTCTTTGAACTTCAACTTTCGATCTGGAAGTGCTTGGATTCTTCGCTATCATGCTCATCTCCGACTCACAATGTTTTCCTTCCTCTGTTCTCATCTTGAGAATAAAACAGAGTCGAATATATAAAAGAAAAGATAATAAGAAATCAGAAACGTAAACTCAATTAAGCAAAATCAATGGATATTTTTGCTCTAATACCATGTCAAGAGACCTTGAGTATATAGAAAAGGTTTTCTCTCTTATTGATTATCAATGTACAACTCTCTGCATATATACAGAATTGGTTAACGTAATGCTAATTACAAGGTTCCCACATAAATTACGAAATAAGACATGTATCGTATATGGAATATATACTAATGTAATATATATCTCAATAGTTATTGAAACTGCTTTAGCTACAACTGAACCTATTTATTTTGTTTTTTTGTGTAAAATTGTATTTATTTTGTTCTCATGTTTTTTTGAACTACCATTAATTCTACTGGGTATGGTAATTGTATATCACGTAGCTTTGTTAATCAGTCCACTACTTACCATTGTATATTGAATCTCACTCTTCCACACCCTACATTCCATACTGATACAGGAAAAAAAATTGGGATGTTTTGAATTTGTTTAACATTGTTAAAATTCGGGATTTAAATACGTCAAACTTCCAATAGATTTGATTTACCCTTCGGTTTCTTTAACTCATGGATTATTGTACTAAGATACAATGGATTTTAGCTACATAAAGTTTTTATAAGGTGGTAACTACTCTTCCATTCCATGTGGAATACCTAAAGCCCTAACACAGAGATAATATCTACTCGTTCTTTTGTTTTTAGAATATGTTGGCTTTTAAGTTACATGATTCTCATTCTTATTTTCATTGGTAATCTTTATTTTTTGTTTTGTCATCAAGTGGGCGATTATGAAGATCAATTTACATAATTCAGTGGCAGACCTACGTTGGGAGATGGGGTGTCACATGACACCCCTTAAATACTAACATATAATATTTATTCAACTCAGAATCACCCAAATTATCACTTTAATCTGCAAGTTTTCCACCGAATAGAAAACATATGTCAAGGGTAAAACGTAAAGAAAAGTATCATATTTGTGTTTTTAGGAGTGTCATCAACAAGAAATTAGTTCTTCACACAGCAAATCTGGTAAAAAAACATTGTACGTAGCAAAAATTCTTATATCAGTCTAATAACTATGAATCTTATATCTCTTTCTATACCAACAACATAAAGTCAAGTATCATATTTGTACTTTTATTCTCTTTCTATACTTTTTATATATAATGATTACTTAGATTGCGTACGGAGTAAAAACATATAGAAAAAAATCGTAGATAGAGAGTCATAATTGGAATTTTAGTCCACCCGTCTGCAAATTCACCATTGTTTGGTCATTGGTTGCTTGTGTAAGGAAGATTGACGTTTGTTTATCTACTGTTAGTTTATTGTTAAAATTTAAAACAAAAAATCGAAATAAATTTGGCCCGTAGAATTGATATTCATTTAGTTATTATGAATTTCGAAAGATGTGACAACATATCTTTGTTATTAAACTCATAAATACAAGAGTAACAAATAGAGTTACAACTAGGTGTTGGTATGTGCCGTGCAAGAGTATGGGTCAATTTTGTTAATTTGTTTTTAAACGTAAACATATTAGTTATGTCCAAAGAACCAATACTCTTTTAAGTACTATCTTTTGGGACATTTTGACTATGACTTTGAATTTCCGTATTTAATATACCATAATGCATCACAGTAAGTAAATGGTTTTTGGTTCTACAATAAACGGTAATGCGAAGGGTACTATAATTTTAAATTTTGTGCAATACATTTTTTAATTTTAAATTTGTTAAACTTTAATGCGTATTTAACTCATATTTGGTTAAAATTTTAAATAAAAGTAAAGTGTATGTGTCATCAAGAAAATTAAAGAACTATTTGTTTGTTTGGTTGTCTACTAATATTTATTTATCTGAAATTGATTATTTCTCTCTTGATGCAAACTTTGGATTATCTGAAATGTCATGTTTCGGAAACAGCTTCAGATAAAAAAGTGAAAGAGTAGGTGCTGTGGACGGTGTACCTTAGGTGGCATGAGATCAAACTTTTTGAAAAAGCAAGATTTCCCGGTTTTTGCAAACTTTTCTTTCATCAAACAACTAAAGTCGTTAGAGCCACAACAGAAATCAACTATCTGAAACCAACGGAGAATATTAAATTTCATATATGAGGTAATTGAGCTGGTAACTATAAAAATGTGGAAAGAGTACGCAGGGAAAGGCTATTTATAACGTAAGAGCCAAGGGTTTCGAGGGGTGATGATAATAAAAAAAATATATGGCATAATATTCACTTCATATTTATCATTAAACTCACCCGTTTCACATGTATATATCTACCAAAACATAACATACCATAGACTTAGACTAAATATACTAAATATCAACTTTATCAAAAAATATACTAAATATCAAAAATACCAAATCTCATATTCCTGGTAAAACTATATCTAAAAGCCGTATATAAAACCTCGTATACATGAATAAATATTTTTGGTATATTTTTCTTGATAAATATTTGGTCTACGAGTAAATATCTAATTCCATCTATTTTTTGTTTAAAATTTAAAATCCAATTTAAAATTTAGTTCGACATGAGAATGATGGTGGAAAAATATTTGGGAGCGCTAGATAAAATAGCGGATTACATGAGTAAGGTCATGCAATACTCTTTGCCATGGTTTTAACGGCTGGCTATGTTTGTGAACATGATTGATAATCTCATAGACGTCACTTTTTTCCTGCAAATACATGAATCAAAAATTAAGATTACTAATGCGCTACACCATACCTTTTGTTGAATAAAAGTATATATGGAGATGAAATGCGATAAAGATTACTACATAATGTGTTCTTTGATTTTATGGACTTATTTAATTTATTTAAAAATGTTCCCATGTTAAAAATATTTCTTAAGAATAAAATCATAAACGTTTGTTTTCCTTTCGTGGTAGCTAATCATACACAATTTTTTCTTTCATTTTATATACGTATCCATAACAAATCAACAATATTTTTAAACAACATAATAACATACGTAGTAATAATCAAAGAACGATATTAACAACAAGAGAAGTTTATATATAGACATAAGATATTTTTAGGGGTTTGGTTTAAAAAATATCGAGGATTCGAAAAAAGAAAACACTAAGCCATGTAATAATCATTAGTTACGCATGGATTTTATTTATCTATACATCATGTAACAAAACGTGACATTGTTTATAACCAATTGAGTAATATAGCCAAATATATTTATATCTATAGGCATGGTTTGTAGTATAGATCCATATTTTAACGTACGGTACATATGGATGTCACAAAAAAAGACAAAAAAGACCATCATATAATAGCTTTAGAGAGTTTGAAAGGAGTAATATATAAAATTGAAAGAGCGAGAAGTTTTGAGTTGCGAAAAAGAAAAGAGGGAGAAAGTATTTATAGGAGTAGAATAAGAATTAGGGTTTATATTTTTATAAAAAAAATAAAAAACAAAAAAACTTAAATAGATAATCATATAAGAGAAGATAAAGATGTCGAAGATCACAAATGAAGATTTATCAGGCGTAGAGAGCGTTTGATTGGCCGATAATAAAATTCTTTTTCCGAGATAAATGCATAGTTTTACGCAAGGGTAAAACGGTCCAAAAGCGGTTGGAGAAAAATAAGGAACAGTCACGATGATGTCATGCAAGAAAATAAAAAATTGTACGTCTCAGATCCCGCCACGTCAAGTGTCATAATTTGCAGACTAATTTTTTTCTATTTTCCGAGGAAAATCCTCGCGATGCCATGTCACCAACGGATTCTTTACGATCGTCACGTCAGCTTTTAACTTTGTATTTAATAATAGTATAGATCAAATACAACATATTTAAGAAAACGCAATAATGTGCCTAATATATTAGATGTTTTTATCTTTCATTTTTTACCGGCCATAAGTTTTCATTAAAATAAGTCCAATGGGCATTACATTGTACTTGGATCAGATTTAGAGAGATATTTAAGGCTTAAAAAAGTTAAAGCGCATGCCCAAACAAAACTTAGTTCTGGATAGTTCTTGTAACGTGTCAGAAACTCGGCCACATCTTTGTCGGAACTCACCGAGTTACACCGCCATAACTCGCTCCGACTTCCATCATTATGTAAATCTCAATCAGCACTGTGTGTTTGTGTTCCTCTTCTAATCCACTTCTTTTCTTGATCATCTTCCCTTTATACTTCCTAGTCTAGGGAAGCACGTTCCATCTCCGGCACTTTAGCTCGAAGATTATTATACGCCATGACATAGAACGGCGAGTGAAGAGACGTGGCCTTACTCCTTACACACATAGAAAGAAGAAAACAAAAAGATCTAAAAGAAGGATATGGATTGAGATCTAAAAAAGGAAGCTGAAACCGATCTTTGACGATCGAATCCGAGAAACATAAATCGGAATCCAAGAAATTGAGAACACAAAACCGAATTGTGTCAAGGCTACACAACAAAAGTTGATCCTTTGTTGATCGAAGAGTGACCGAACAAAAGTCGAAATTATTCCCCAAAGGGAAGATTATAATTGGGTAAAAGCCGGAAATCCAAACCGACAAGCGGTAGCTATATCCGATCTAAGCCGGAAAATCGTATTTACAACAAAAATCCGACCGGTTAGCACCAGCCGGAACAAAAGGAGCTTTTGATCGGAAAACTTAGAAGAGAGAGTAGAGAGAACGATGAGAGGGAAAACATTATTTATATGAATATTTAATTTACTAAATAGAAGTCAGCGTTTAAAATTTTGTATTTATTCTTAGTTCCATTAAGACGATATATGGTCAGTCTGACGTTTACATAACAAAAGTAATGTTCTTGTTATATTTAAATTAGAATTGGCAATCGATAATGGTTTGCTTCCATTTCGAATTTTCGGATATTCAGATTTGGTTCGGTACATATATTTATTTGAATTGTCCAAATTTCCGGAAGAAGCTAAAAATTGATCAAGTTTAAATAAAATTTGGTAATAGTTGTTTTGTTTTTGGGAAATATAATTGATAATAGTTGAGTATTTAGGTTATTTCATGTGTTTTGGTTATTTTGAATCTAAATATAATATATAGTTTTGAATTTAAAAAATTTAATTTTGGACATTTCAAATATCCATTAATTCTCAACTCGATTTCGGTTTTTTTATTTTTAAGATCAAAATCCCTTTTAATATTTAACACTACTCTTAATCGGTGTGGTTCTCTATTATCGTTTTTTTAAGCTATACTTTCAAATTTTATTGGCACCATTTGAAAAAACGAAACAATATTTATAATTCTTTTTCATTTTAGTGTTAAACAAAAATATTCTAAATTAAAGGTTGTAAATTTTGATTCTTAGAGTTTAATTATAAATATATCACTGCAAATGCACAACAAACACAATAGTATAGATGCTATCAATTCCACAGAGACCGGTCACACACTCCGAGTTTCAGTTTGGATCAAGCTAGAAGATAAAAAAAATTTGATATTGTTTTGATGAAATTGTAAAATAAAAACGGAAATATAAATCAAGAATGTAAAATTATCGACTAAAATCCCCAGACAATAGAGATTCGCAAGAAATCAGATAATGACAATTAGACAATTTATAAAGAAATCATTAAGCCTCTTTCTTGAACTCAAAACATGAACGTATAATCTTTCTACTCTCATGCTCTAATCACTATATTTGAAAACTTAATGAACTAACTCTCTTTGAACTCAGGAGATTAAACATACATTAAATTCAGGTTTTGATATGTTTACAAACGCCTCTCATTAGCTAAGGACATTTTGCTCATTTAGATTACTATCAAGTTACCAAATCAACTCTCGTTGAACTTAATCAACCAAAATCATGAACAAGGTAGCTAATTAAATCCACGAATTAAATCGAATCTAGATGAAGAATCCAATCGATAGTTCTCTACTTAAACAACCATAATTAGTCAATTCTTAAAATTCCATTGAAATTTAAAATCTATAAACTACTCAAATATAATTGAAGAACACAGAATTATATATAAAAGAAAGACATAGTGAAAAATAAATAGAATAAGGTTTTGAAAATTTCTCCTAAAATTTCGGTGTTTGAGATTCATCTCCTAAAAAATATACAAAAAAATTCAAACATCCGTGAAAAATAATATATGATAACCTACTTTTCGTCATAGAAGGGTATTTATAAGGCTTGGGCTTTTCAGCAAAAAAAATGAAAATCTTGGGGTAAAAAAGAAATTTTCAAAAACTGGACAGCAGATGATCGATCGATGACCATAGAGGATGTATCGATCCTTATATCACGGCATTAGTTCTTATCCTTCGATTTTGTACGCATTTTGTTTGGTTACCAGCTTGACGGGCGTTCACAAACATAGTCATAACCTTTGATTGCACTATTAGATTGCCTCCAAACAACTTGAACATGAAATCCAACTTAAGTGGTTATCTTGTGTCATAATTTTCAAGGCAATCCAATAGTAGGAACACTTTCAAACAATGCAAATTTTTGACCTATCAAATTGATTATGCATCAATAAATCTATTTTCGTCCAAATTACTTCAATCCTTTCTATAGCACCATACAATCTCTAAAACCTAAATGACACCTAAAGACTCAAAAAGTCTCAAATACACACTAAATTTATGGTTAGAAAGTGGTAAAAAGCGTGATATATCAACTTTCACTACAGAGATATCGTAATAACAATTTTTTGGTTAGGAACCTAAATTACTCTAAATACTTATTTTAAACGAGCAATACTCACGCACATATATAGTTGAATGTAGCATAATCAGATATAACCTTGTGTTTTCTAATACTTTTGAAATACACAAACGGAGCTTCAAAAGAAACATATGCGACTCTTTTTCTGAGATTTGTCTTCCTTTTCATGCTGCCACGTAACACATTGATAACCTCAACTGGTCTTCATGTACGACCGGCTCCGTAAATGTATTTTGTTACTATTATAATTATGATGGTAGGGATGAGTATGATGGTGATAATGATACTCGTGATAATGATAATGGTTCGTACTTACGAAGATCTCATAATAACTCTTGTGCCTCCATTCTCTCGCATCATGCTCATCATCATTGTTCATGGATAAATCCATGGCTTGATATTCACTTGCAACATCATTCTCGTTAGGTTGGTCTTGAAAGTCCAAGGTCTTTTGGGAATCATAGTAAGCATCATCAAGATATAATCTCAGCCGTGCATCTCGTCGGAGGGCATGGAATATATTTGGTTGGTCGATCTTAACCTTCGTAAGTTTCAGTCTACCGTCTTTCCTCACGGGCCGGAGATAAAAAGACGGGTGTCCTCGGCCATTCAAGGACGAAAGCGGCGGAGGAAACTGTCGCGACACCACATTCTCCTTCTTTTTCCTCCTCTTTCTTTCAACCGTTTCCGTCTTCTCCTCCGCGTGAACTGCCATCTTCTTCTCCATTTCCTCATCGGACATCCTCATGTCGTAACTCTCGAACCCTAGATACTCTGTGCACAACATTAATCCATCTTGATCAACGGACCGAATGATATGCGGTGGCTCACGGTGGTGGATCTCGTCATCTTTAAACGGCATCTTTTAGCATCTTCCGAACAGAGAGAAGGTTATAAGATACATATATGTATCTCTTATATAATTATGATGATTGATGAACAATTATTACTCTCTTCTTTATAAAAGAACAGAAAACTAAAGAGAGAGAGAGAGAAGTGGAGAATAGAAGATGATCGAAAGAAGCGGTGTTTTGCTTGGTGAATAGAAGTGCCATGGAATGATATGACCTGTAGAGATTAGAAGACAACGTAAGATAGGTCCCCACGTCAGGATGGCTTCACATTTTATCTCTTTCACTTTTCTATTGGTTTTCGCCGGTTTTCTCTTGCTTTTTAGAATGCGGTTTACTGTGTTGGAAAATATATGTAACATCATCTTCCCTAAAACCAAATCATATATAAAATTTTGGGAGATAAGTCCAAATCCCTAAAATCCTAAAACCTAAAACCTGAAACCCTATTGTAAAATCTATTTAAACTCCTTTAGCATTTAGGAGGCCCTAACCTCAAAAGTCATCCTTGTTTCTTTTTGTTGTTGTCGAGAAAGAAAGAAAGAGAGAAGAGAGGAGCCGCAAAAGCACCGTTGGTTGATCCCTAGTGTTTGTCATGCTTTTTCTGTTATTTGTTCTCTTTCGTTTTTTATGGTTTGCGTCGAAATGTTTTGTTGTTGTTTTTGGGTTTGGTGGTTACTGGTTTGTGTCACTTATCTTTCTGCACGTTGGCGGATTTTGTTGTTTTCGATATAATTTTCTTTTTTTCGGATCAAAAGATCGTGTTGCCGGATTGGAAGTCGACGGTTAGACTATGCTCTCAAATGCGCAACAACAATTTCTTGTTGTTGTCGTGAAAGAAAGAAAGAAAGAAAAAGAATAGAAGAGAGAAGGGAAGAGCGCCGCAACAAGGAGGAGAGAAAAGAGATGAAGCTTGCACGGCGAGGAGAGAGAGAGAGAAAGAAGAAGTTGCGGTCGGGAGAGAGAAGGAGGAGCCGCAGTGGGGAAGAAGGAAGGAGGGGAAGAAGACTACGAAAGAGAAGATGAAAAAGGAAGCTTGGAGGGTGAGGAAGGAACCTTGGGGAGTGAAAAAGAAGGAAACTTGAGAGAGAAATCAGTTCCCGAGCGAGATCCTTTTCCTGAGAATTATGATGGGAGTCTGATCCTTTTCCAAAAGTATGTTCGTGGTCGAGGTGTTCGAGGAGAGATTTGTGGTGTATGACTAGGGCTTGGATTCAATAAATTTAAAACTAAGCCCACCGAGTCAGAGAATGAGCTTCAGGACTAGATCCATGTTTGAGGATAGGGCTCTGGTCGTGGCTGAGGAAGAGAGCCAACCCCAAAGCCATCTCAACGAGCTGTAGTTAGCACTCCACACCAAGGGGACTAGTAGAGCCATCAAAACCCCTTCAGCGTGTTCTCCCTCACCTTTAGAAACCCTCGACTAAAGTAAGGATGCACATAACCCTCACCGAGTTCATATTCTTTTTTGGTTGCACTAGTATAGCGTTAAATCAAAGTAATATCAAACTATACATCTTGGTATGAATATATTGTTTGTAATATGCATTGCTTTGTTCTATTGACTAAATGCCTAAAGTGCGATTGTGTGTTGGGTTGCAAAGTCGAGCATAGGTAGAGTAAATGAATGTTAGGACTTATTTGGTTGTTATCGCATAGAACTGTTTATTAAATATAGATTAACATAACATGAATTTCTTGAGAATTACGAAAGAGATTGATATGTATGTTAATTGAGTAATGTTTCTATGTTGGATGCTCGCATCTAGTTTGGTAGCGTAATGTGCCACGACTCTGGCTCAAGGCTATTGGAGGTTCTGCAGGGATTGCGCATGTGACTCACGACATGGATTATGGTTGAGTGTTCAATTTAACATGCTAGAGCCTTGTGCAACAGTATAGTGAGACCCACTAGCAGCGGATCAATGCTGAAATAGATAACTTAAGTGGTTGTAACCAGGATTTGTTGCAAAACAAACATATATGTGCTAGTCACAAGTCCTGAGATGAGTGGCCGTCGACGTGTGCTATGTCATTTCCGACTCCATATTTTACAAGCTAAAGCTTGGGATGGAGACAAGGGAAAATAAAAGATAACTTGACAAAGATTCCGAACATGAATAGCTCATATCAAACTTCCACTAAAACCAAAATAAATCAGGAGAATCGCTCTTTTGTTCTCATCTCGAAGAATAAAAAGAATACTAGGTGCTAAAGCCAAACATCCTCAAAAATCACTAATAAAAAAATAAAATAAATCTCAAAAATCTAAAAATCCTAAGTCATAACTTAAGGGGTTGTCCAATTTGGTCGCATCAACTTGAGTTTGAATCCGTCTCGGAGCATTCGTCTCAGGAGCCTTCATCCAAGTGTACTTCTATACCCTCCTCCGGATATTTTTCAGGGTTTTAATTCGGGCCAATCTTAAGCCCGCTCTCTTAATTTGTCGCCAAGGGTTGATCCATAGTGTTATATGAATCTGAATTAGAGTTTGGAACTGCATATATCTGAGTTATGTTGGGATCTTTTGGCGTAAGTAGTACGGTTCCTTGCCGTTGCTTGTATGAAGAACACTCGCCCTGTGCCGACCTCACCTCCATCACTGAAGAAACCAAAATAAAGACTATAGTTAGAAGTTAGATCAAAATCAAAGTTGGTGTTTGAAATCATGTTTTCACACACAGACAATTTTAGGAGTATTTCAGAAAAAGAATTAAAAAAATTCAAAAAAACTATTTTCGAAAAATATAACCCTCAAATCATAACCGAAGTAGCCTTTTACCTACGTTCTAATGCCACTTGTAACACATGGACCTGTTAGACTGGGGTTAATAAATTCGGTACAACCAAACCGCTTGCGACAAACCACCAACTTGAATTTTGACTGTCACTTATACCTTGCTAGCCTGCTAAAAATACCCAAAAGAAAGGAAATGAAAAAAGAGAAGGTGAGTGACTTTTAAACAACCCACCCAGCCACAACGCAAGGTGAGTGACTTTTAAACAACCCACCCAGCTACAACGCACTCAATTCCACGTTACTCAAATGTTGCCTTTGCCCTAATAGTATACGCTTAAATCCAAAGTCCAAACAATAGTCGAATGTACAAGCAAGCCTATGGCCACGGTCATGGAGCATTACGCCCAGTGGCATAGCCAATTTTTTTTAACTAGGGGGAAAAAGTTTACTAAACAAACCATAGTTTATAAATTTTCAGAAAGTATCTATAAATGCATTTTACGCTTAGTCATATTTTGAAACCTTTTTATCACGTCTTTGTTTAGAACATCTTCAAATAACTTTTGTCGACAAATAAATTAAGACAACCACTAAAAAATGATAACTCATGCAATTTCATAGTACGGTTTTCACAATTATCATTCTTGAAAAACATCTCTCGACGATTGTTGTAGCAACAGGTAGAGTCGTAACTAATTTCAAAAGCCTATAAATCAAAATATGAGAAAGATCCTTCTTGGTTTCTACCATCAATCTTGTTAAGTCTTCAAAAATTTTCAAACCAAAACATTATTCATCTTCTCGCATAGTATTGATATAAATGTCAAGTTGATGCTAATATATATGCATTCTAAAGAACTTAAATCGTCATGATAAAACTTAGCCAATGTTGATAGCTATTCCTTTATTAAACTCACAAAATGAATCAACTAGACTTAAAGGTTGCAGACAAGTAACTCAAATCTTACCTTGTTAAAGCGGTCATTAAGCTCCTGAAGCTGCAAATCGAGTACAATATAAAAACAATTGACTTGGTAACGATGCAAGTTGGTTATGTTGGTCCATTTTCTTGGCTTCTTTGGATCAATAAAGTCGTCTTCCATGGTGAGAATTTTAGTCTCATACTTCTCACAAAAATAAAACTCCTTCTTAATAAAAGAATCTCATCCATCATCTCTTTACGTTTGTATTTATCGCTTAGTGGATTCTACTAATGAGATAACATTGAGGATGTCTTCATCTTTTCTTTGTAGTGTCATTGATATATTCTCCATGATACCCAAAAGAAGCAGCATCAATAGAATACAAATTCAGAAGTATGAATTTATTTGAGAAGACTATTTGCTTGACTTCTGGGTAATATGTATACCTTCATCTTGGACAGATTCAAGCACTTTAATCACAACAGAAAACAAGTCAACTAATCGCAACAACATTTTATAATGAGAACCTCATCATGTATTTAATGGCCTTTGACGTGAAGACTCTTGATTCAACTTCATTTTAGTCTTAATTTTGCCACCATTTATACTTTTCTCAGTTTCTCCTTGCTGACTTTCTTGCATCATATTTTTTCTCTTGCAAAAAGCTCCAACTACATTCACTAGCAGAGAAATCATATCAAAGATATTTCCAACTTTAAGATGATTTCTTGCAACTGCAACAACAAACAATTGAAGTTGGTGAGCAAAACAATGGACATATTCTCTTAAATAAATGCTCTTAGCCCATTGAATTCACCCTCATGTTTCATGCTCTATCATAGCCATGTACTCTCTCACCTTTTTGATACTCAATCTATATTTAGCAAATAACTAATCAATATCAGATTTCAGAGTTGAAAAACATGTCTTCTTTACATGCATAAGACAAATAAATCTCTTTTTGATTCTACCATGTTTATGAACAAAACGAAGAACTATATTCATTTGCTCTTTCTTAGAAACGTCAGCAAGTTCATCTACCAATAGAGAAAACATGTCATGATCAATCTCTTGAATGATGGAGTTTACTACATCTTCTAAAAAACAATTAACAATTTTTTTTGGATCGGAGGAGATACATTTTGATTATTTCGGGAGCACTCTTTACCCACCATTGTTCAAAACTTCATTTTATTCACTTGTATACTTCACGAACTCCAAAAAGTTTCCTTTGTTACTAAAATCATCAGCCTCATCGTGACCACGAACAGGCAATTCTTGCCTTAATAATAATCTGAAAGAATCAACAGAAGCAATTAATCGAACATTATGCTCATTTTTTATGATGGTTGTTTGTTTCTGCAGAGCATGTTTAATTGATTGACTTTGTCTCATCAAATTCTCAACATTCTTCTTATCTCTATTATGAAATCTATTTATTATTAAACCAACGTGAGCAGACAATCTCTCATACTTATTCCAGCAATCAAATATTTCAATCACAAATGCATCATTCCCACCTTTCTTTTCATTGTTATTTTTGAGTAAATAACAACATAAAGAATATGCTTTTTCTTTCTTCACACGATATAATAACAAATCACTGCATTAATCAAACCAACAAAGACTAAATATCCTTTGAATATTCTCTATAATTCGTTGTTCGAAACACTGTCCACGAGGTTGATAAGGTCATTTAGTCAAATATTTGAAACTTACCTCGTCTATTTGATTAGGATAGTACTCCATTATGTTTTTCCTCTCATCAAAGCCAATATGATAGGTTGATAAATTAAACCATAATTAAAAAACATATCGAGAAATAAAGTATACAAGCACTAAAATTATTGATTAAAAATACTATTTTATAAATTAGAGATTTTTAGTTACTTCAACAGAAATCTTCAAATACAACTACACATAAAAAATAAATAATGAAAAAGAGTATAACATAAATTTAACCGATTATTATCTTTTTTTTTTTTTGTTTTTGTGATAACAGTCAAAGACAAAGTGGTGGTGAATACGTTCAGAGGAAAAAAAAGAGACCGCCTTTCTCAAGCTCTCGATTTGGAAATATGTTGACATAAATTAAATTGGATTTAAAATAATCAATTTAATTTAAATTAAATTAAATTTAATCAACTAAATACAATTGAACTTAAGTTATGGGCGAAATAAAAGAGTTTTTCTCTTGAATGTTTTCTTATAACTTTAATGGGTCATTGGACCCTACCGAGCTCTCTATATCTCTGTCCATGATTATGCCACTAAACTAGAAGTTTGAGTAGACATGTGCATTTTGGTTCCGCTAATCCGATCCGCCTTATACCCCGATCATAATTAGTGGGTAAGATTAGGGTAAAGGTAATACGAATTATTTGTTTGGGTCGAGAATTTTTTTTGTTAAAAGGTCGATAAATTTTCTCAAACAACTAAGGGTCGGATAAGGGTAAGTATATGGGTGCCCATATTACCCAGTCACATTGCCAAAAATTAAAAATTATTTTTAATTTTAGTAAAATTAAAAATATTTCTCCTAATTAGGTTAAAATTTTCTTGTCAAAAAAAATATGAAGTTTAGAAAAAAAACTAAAATTGACCTATAAATTATTGAATTTTATCAATATGTTTAGTGTAACTTTGACTTTTAATAAGTATTTTTGTAGGAGACAATATTTTGAAAAATAGAATATTATTATATTGTTTAATGATTGAATAACAATGATTACCCAAATTATTTTTGATATAATACAAGTTAAGATATTGAACGGGTATTGATTTTAACTACCTAATCCGATCTGAACCAGATGCTTACCATTATTACCCAACTTTTGCTATTATTGATATGCTTCAGATAATAATTTTATATATCCATACGACATGTACCCAACCCTTACCCATCATGCATATCCGCATCTACAGAATATACATTACTCAATTAACATAAATCTCAATATCTCTATTGTAATTATTAAACAATATTCAGTGTTCGCTTTTGTATATGAACGCAACATCTAGAAGTTGCATCTGAAAACTATATCTGGAAGCTGCATCCGAATGTTGTTCATTTTTGTATCTAAATTTTGTATCTAGATGCAGCATCTGAATGCAATTTTGTTTGTTTATGAATATGTAACAGCATCCAGTTGCATCTAGATGAAAATTACCGGAAAAGACATGTTTTTGTACTAATATATTCTAAATTATTTAGAAGAATATAAATCACAAAATAGCAGTTATCAAAATATTATTTTATAAATTAATTTTGCAATGCAGACTTTGAAAGTTTTTTGCGGCTTCGAAAGTTTTATGTGTTTTTTTTTGCGGTTTTTACTGTTTTTTGATGGTTTTTGTGAATTTTTCGGTTTGAAGTTTTTACAGTTTTTGTAGATTTTGCGGTTTTTATAGCTTTTACGATTTTCACCGTGTTTTTGCAATTTTTCTCTGTCTATGGTTTTTGCGATTTTTTCGGTTTGCGGGTTTTTGCAACTTTTAAGTTTTTTGCGGTTTGGACGGTTTTTCAGCTCTTAAGGTTTTTGCGAGTTTTACGATTTTTACAGATTTTTCAGTTTTTCGGTTTTTACGGTTGGACGGTTTTTTGTTTTTATGGTTTACAATTTTTACGGTTTTTGCGGTTTTGAGGTTTTTGCGTTTTTGTGGTTTTTGTCGTTGTTACTATTTTTGCGAGTTTTACGGTTTTTGCGGGTTTTACTGTTTTTGCAGTTTTTGCATTTTTGCGGTTTTTACGGTTTTTGTTGTTTTTACAGTTTTTACGACTTTGACGATTATTACAGTTTTTTCGGTTTTTATGGTTTTGAGGTTTGGAGGTTTTTGCTGTTTTACAGTTTTTGTGGTTTTTACGGTTTTTGCAGATTTGACAGTTTTTATGAGTTCTGCGGTTTTTACGGTTTTTGCAATTTTTGTGGTTTTGCGGTTTTATGGTTTTAATGGTTTTTACGGTTTTTTTGTTTTAATAACTTTTGCTTTTCTCGGTTTTAAAATTGTTTGTGTACTGGTAGTATTTGTATTTGTATTTAAAATATTTTCTTTATAAGGATATTTTTGTATTTTGAATTTTGAGATCCAAAAACTGCGTCCAAACATATAAATACATAAAATTTCTGAACATCAAACTTTGAATCTTCGTTTTCGATCCTACGAATATAAATATACTTAGAATAACAACCGACACTGACACAAAAAGAGATTTTTGCTTTTTGGAAAAAATCTCGATGACGACGACTTTTTCTCGGCGGATCTAGGGATGAAGATCGTCGATGACATAGGTCTTTGGTGTATTATCGATCAAGGAGATCAACAGCTCTTGTGTGAGAGATGGGATAGAGGCTGGTTTCGGTGGAAGCCTTTGGAGATGGTCTTGTTTTAGTTTTTGGGAGTGTGAGAAGGGCGGGGATCCTCGAGATGTCTTCGTTTACCCATGGATTCATGGGCATAATCGCTGATATAAAGGGAATCAAGTGGTCGGCACCTATGCTTATTGTTTTTGTGAGAAAGGTTGCGGTAAAGCTGGAAGATTGGGTTAGAAAGGATCAGATTTTTCATTCTCTACTTGCTCCCAGAGAGTACTAAATTAAGGAGATTTGCGAGAAGAGGTTCATTTGTATGGTATCTCAATTAGCTTCGCCAGTTATAGGAAGGATTGGATTTGGTTTCCTGGTATTGGTGATTTGGAATTGTTACAAGGTAATTACTTGGATCTTGCAAGATGAGGAGGCGATAGGGTATTAGGGAGATCACGATGACTTAATAGTGCTGCTAGCTGTTCTTTTAGTTTTAGAAACAAGATATTCTGGAGACTGGAAAATGAGATCACGATGGTTTAAGGAGGCTTTGAGTCATCGACGGGCATATAAGGTTATTGAAGGCTACGTCTTGGAGAATCACCTCACCACACTTTCTCAGCAGCAACTTTAGTTCCTTCTTTAGCATTTGAGCTAATTCTCTGTGAAGCTTGTTTTTCATGGTTACTAAAGGCATCCCCTCTCAGGTTTTAGTTGTGATATTTCGATTGTTTCTGATCTTGACAATGGCTCAATTAGCTTTGAATAAGGTCAAAGGAAAGGCTATGGTACGTACTGAACCGGTGAGACTCTCATATGAGAGTATTGCTAGAAGGGTTGAGCAGTTTAAGTTCACAGTGATAGGCCGATTGATGAATCCTACTATTCAGCGTATGGATCATCTCACAGCCAATCTCCCAAAAATATGGAGAATGGAAGGGAAAGTAGTAGGTGCGGATCTTGGCAACAGCAAGTTTCAATTCAATTTCCAAACTGGATCAGACTTAGAAGAGGTATTGGATAATGCTCCTTATCATTTTGATGGATGGATGTTGTTCACTGTTCGTTGGGAGCCGGTGGTACATCACATGTATCCTTATGAGATTAACTTCTGGATCAAGGTTAGTGATATTCGCCTTCATCTGCGAGAAGAAGAAACCATTCGAACAGTTGGTAAGGCAGTTGGGAAAGTCCAGGAAATTGATGCGGATTCTGGAAGTGTTTGCGTGACACTCGATGGGTTTGATCCTCTGATTTTTACTATGGTTGTGCCATTTCTATTCGGACGGGAGATCAAGGTCAAACTGGAGTATGAGAAGCTCAATGGTTGTTATGATCATTGCCATCGACTTACTCATGCTACAGAGGTATGTCCGGAAGTTTTTGGTGAACCTTCTGTTACACAAGAAAATCGAATTCAAGCTCCTCTTTTGGGAACTGCTAATAGGACAAGAAATGAATTGAGGAGCAGAGGCGTCCGCCGGTAAAGCGTACGCTGGATATGAACAAGGGGGAACATGAATTTTCTGGTTACTCTCAAAAAAATGTGGGACATAAAGGTAAGATGACTAAGAAAGGGTTGGAACGAGGTCATCAAGTGGGCAATACTAGTCATAAGCAAGAATTTCGTGGATATCAAAGGAGAAAGTGGAATGGCGGTCACCGCGGAGGTTACTCCAAAACCTATTACCGATAAAACCAGCCTTCCGAAACGATTTCTCGCAAGGAGTCAGGGAGTTGTAATGTAAACTGGTCGGGGCCCTTGTATCAGGTACAGTAACAGTCTTCAAATGATCGGATTTTATCGGAAGACAAGGAGAAATTTGTTCATGTGGGGCTTAAAGTGCAAGAACATAGTGAATGTTTGGATGGGAAGTTGGGTTTTGAGAAGTTTGGGGATGGATTGGATATTGATTTGGGCTTGAATATGGAGGATATTGATGATCTTCTTCTTGAAGAAGGAGAGCTTGTTGTGGCGATGGAGGGTCTGAATGTGGAGTAACGGTGCCGAGAGGGAGTTGTTTGTTAAGCAAACCTCTATGGAGGTAGATGTGGCATCAACGGAAGATGTGAAGGGTATTTTGGTCTCAGATAGCGCAACCGGTAATCCTATTGATTCTATTGCTACTTTGGATTTGTTGAGATTAAGGAAAATTTGGAAAAGATTGCATTAGGAGATAAAACGGATAAAATGGTAAAAGGTTTTAAAAGCTCGGCAAAATTAAGAAGAATGAATCTAAGGAAAATGAACTTAACGTTGATGACTTCACCAAAGAAACCGATGACTAAAAAATCTGTGTTGGTTAAAGAGTCAAAAGGAATTAATTTAGCTTATGCGCAGGTTGTGGGGAAAAGGATGAATGGAACGACGATCAAAGGTGGTGAGAAGGCTTTCGCGACAATCAAGAGTTTAAAGACAAAGAAAGGGATGGTGGATCCACTGAAATCACTGGCTAGACCGTGAAGATCTTGAGCTGGAACTGTCAAGGGCTAGGGAGCGATTTGACAGGAGAATATTTGCGAGAGACATGGAAGAAATATAGAAATGATTTATTGTTTTTATCTGAAACAAATAACCTTTATCTTTATTAATAAAGTTTAAATTTCATTTTGGTTATGATAATTTATGTACGGTGGAACCACGAGGTTCTAATGGTGGATTGGCTCTATTTTATAATAATGAAATAAATTTGAATGTTCTTTCTCAAAGTAATCGGATTATTGATACAAGTGCTTTGTTCAATGGCAAATTAGTGTTTATTTCTTTCATTTATGGGGATTTGGTGCTCAAAAATAGACAGCTTGTGTGGGATACTTTATCGGAGATTGGATCAGATAGAGCGGATCCTTGGATCATGATTGGGGATTTCAATGAGTTAATCGGGAATCATGAGAAAAAGGGCAAAAGCATGCGCTCCGCAACTTCTTTTGTACCTTTCAGTTTGATGCTTCGACATAGTGGTATGATGGAATTCCAATGCGCGAGCAATATCTTATCTTAGAAAGGTACTAGCAATAACCAAAATGTTCGTTGTAAACTAGATAGAGTAGTTGAAAATGAGGTGTGACAAACGTTATTCCAAAGGTCTAAGGTGGAATATCTGACAATGATTGGTTCTGATCATAGGTCGATCCTATTAAATATTGAGACAAGATCACACTTCTATAAGAAGCATTTTCGTTTCGATAAAAGGTGGATAAGAAAATATGGGCTACAAGAGTCGGTTGATCGGGATTGGAACTGAACCAGGAATTTTAGAACTCTGGTGTTTGTGGACAAAATTAGAAATTGTCGTAACATAAGTTGAAATTGGAGGAAGGAAAATATTATGTCGGGACAAGCAAGTATTGCTGTTTTAAAAGGGGCTTTAGAAAATGCACAAAATGATGATACGGTCCCTCAAGATGTAATCAATGAGATTAATATACAAAATTTGTAGATGAGATTTATTGGAGGCAAAAGAGTAGAAATTTGTGGTTGAAAGAAGGGGATAAATATACAAAATTCTTTCTTGCTTCAACAAAACAACATCGGGCGCGAAATAATGGGATGAATCAGAGGAAGGGATGGAGAAAATAACGACGCAATATTTTACAGATTTATTTACGCCTTCGAGCGTAGGGGATCTTTCGGACGTCCTTAGGCTCATACGTTCGTCAGTGATGGGTTCTATGAACTATCAACTAACCAGAGATATAACGGAGAATGAGGTTAGGATGGTCTTATTTGCAATGTATTCAGAAAAAGCCCTGGGACCAGACGGTATGAAGAATATTTTTCAAAGATTTTGGGGAACCATGAAGGATGATTTGATGAATTTAGTTAGGAAATTTTTGAACACGGGGTAATTTTGATGATCGCCTCAATGCGACTAATATTTTTTTGATTCCAAAGATAGATATGCCAAAACGCATGGAAAAATTTAAGCCAACTAGTCTTTGTAATGTGGGATACAAAGTAATATCAAAGGTACTATGTATGTGATTGAAGAAGATACTTTCAAAATGGTCTCGAAGACTCAATCCGCCTTTGTTTCAGGACGTTTGATCTCAGACAATATTCTGATTGCATAAGAAATGTTTCATGCTTTACGTACAAATCAGAAATGTCGATATGATAGTATGGCTATCAAAACGGATATGAGTAAAGCGTACGATCGCATCAAATGGTCTTTTCTTCAGACGGTTCTTGGGAGTCTTGGTTTAAGCCAAAAGTGGGTTTCATGGGTTATGTGGTGTGTTAGTTTTGTCTCTTACAAGGTGCTCATGAATGGAGATCCAAAAAGTGAAATCAAACCAAGAAGGGGTTTAAGGCAAGGGGATCCGCTCTCTCCGTACCTATTTATTCTTTGCACAGAGGTTCTGATTGCGAATATGAGACAAAGGGAAATGGATAATACGCTAACGGGCATACAAATAGCACAGGATAGTCCACCAATTACGCATCTGCTATTTGCGGATGATACTCTATTTTTTTGAAGCAGATGTTGGCCAGTGCTTTTCAATTCTAGGTACTTTACGGAAATATAGGCGTGCTTTGGGTCAAGTTATTAACTTTGATAAATCATCGATATCTTTTGGTAAAAATGTGCCAGATCAGATCAAGGATAATATGAAAATTATGTTGGGCATTGCTAAGGAAGGTATGGGTGACTATTTAGGCACTCCGGAAAGTTTAGAAGGTTAAAAGAGTAAGATTTTTAACTACGTAAAGGAGATTTGAACACTCAAATAAACGGATGGACATCCAAATTTCTTTCGAAAGGTGGCAAAGACACACATATTCATTCTGTAGCTCTTGCCCTACCGACATATGTAATGTCATGCTTCAGACTCCCCCAAGAGTTAATCTTAAAATTAATTGGCGCTATTTCTAAATTTTGGTCGAGCTCCAGTGGATGTAACTGCAGTGTCCATTAGATTGCACTGAATAAATTATGCACCCCTAAAGAATAGGGGGGCCTACGTTTTAAGAACCTCGAAACGTTTAATTCGGCCTTGTTAGCCAAAAAACTTTGGAGAATGTATCATTTTTCCAATTCTTGGTAGCCAGGGTTTTTAAGGGGCGATATTTTAGGAGACTACATACATTATTTTTGATAAAACGACATTCTCCATCCTTTGGATGGAGGAGTATTTTCTCAATCCCAAGATTTAGTTAGGAAAGGAACTCACATTGGTATTGGGTCTGGGTTAGAAATCTCAGTCTGGCGAGACCCTTGGTTACCAGATATCTTTCCACGGCTGGCAAGGGGAAAGGTAAGTATGCTTCACCCTAATCTTAAGGTCCAACACTTAATTAACCCTAATACGATGGAATGGCATACACCAATTCTCCATGAGATTTTGGACCCCGTTGATATAATACTTGTTAAAGGAATTCAACCGAGTATAAATGTTAAAAAGGATAATTTGATCTGACATTCTATGACATCTTGGAAATATACGATCAAATAAGGATATCATCTATTGGAAAATTTGGAAAAGTATGAAACGAGACTAACTGAAGAGGGGCCAAGCATCATTATGTTGAAGGCTCATGTTTGGAAGATGGATTTCCCTTTAAACTCAACACTTTGTTTGACAGGTCTTATTTGATGTTCTGCCAATCCCGACCCGAGTATCACAACGTGGAGTAATGTGTGATACTCTTTGTGAAAGGTGTGGCTTGGCTTAAGAGAGTGTTAATCACGTCCTTTTCGAATGTCTTAATTCTTTAAGGGTATGGAACCTTCTTCAATCCCGATTTGGAGGCCAGATTTTCCTACGACATCAGTGTATGTTAACCTCGACTATGTTTTCTGGACACTGCCTAAGGGGTGTGCTTTAAATTAATCCACGAGTTTTTTATTTGGATTATATGGTTTTTATAGAAAGCGAGAAATCAGAAGGTATTCCAAGGGGTCGATCCGGAGCCAACAAGCATTGTTGAATATGCTATGAGTGAACATAGTTTGTGGATGTCGACGCAAGAGAATACCATGGAAAGTAGGCAAAAAATGGAAATTATGATAACTAATAGGTTAAAACCATGATGTAAAGTGGCTGGTTCTTGGAAGCAGACTGACCACAGATCAGGCTTAGGTTGGATATGTGAGGATCCAGAATGTAGAATGATTCTGCTTGGGGCAAAAAAATTAAGACGTAGTTTAACACCTCTACATTTCAAGATGAAAGCTCTCCTTTTGGCGATGCGCGAACTGCATGATAGGAGGATAGACTATCAGGACTTTGAGATGGATAATGCACAGCTAGTTTCAATCATTCAGACACCTGAAGATTGGCCGGTCTTCTCAAATTTTACTGACGATTTTTTCACCCTTCGTTTACTCTTTCCTTTGTTTAATATTTCGAAAATTCCGCGCTCTTTAAATTTAAAGGCAGACTGTCAAGCACGTGCTACCAGGTTCTGCTCACTAGATCTCTATTTTGTAAACTTTCATCCTCCTGATTGGATTACAAATCGCGAGATTTTTAATTAAATGAATTGTTTGGCACAAAAAAACTGCATTCAAACTCTACATTTTGGAGCATCTCAAATATCCAGATTTTTACATCTGAGCATCCTAAATATCTGGATGCAAACTAAAAATGGTCAAACGAACAACATCTAGTGCATTTGCGTCCAGATACAGTATCTGGATGCAAAAACGAAGAGGGCCTTAGTAAAATCTAGATGACAACAAAACAAGAAGAGAACATGAGAGACGGAAATGTTGTTTCGCACAAATAAAAGATGATATTTTTGTTAATAATAATTGATTTTTTAAATTAAGTTACACAAGTGTGAATATGTGATTTAAACTAATAGAACTACTAATTTTTTTTGTAAAATGAACTAAAGTTAGCTCCCGGTGTGCGCGTATATATATTTTTGTTATACACATACTATTATGTCTATTATTTTTATATTTCGCAGATGTTTATATGTGATAAAGTAGATTAATTAATTGAAAATATTATGTGTTTAATAATACAGATATATATATTTTTTAATTTATTTAGTTACTATTCAATTAAGCTAAATAAACTTTGTATATTAGATTTTTTTAAAGTGACTCTATTTTAATCGAGTAGATGAATTAGGTTTTAATATTATCTACTTAATTAGCTATGTTCTGAAAAACATACGATTCTATTTTTTTTTTTAAGTCAGTGTTTCCAATCTCTTAGAGAAGTAACTTATTTTGTGTGTATTTGACGGTTTCAATAGTTGTACATGTTAAATTTTAAACTTTTTTGTAATTCCCGGAAGATTTTTTTTGCTTTAGACAAATTGCCAACTTTTTTTAACACTTTAAGGAGTTCGTAACTTAAAATAAGATGAAGGCGCTCTCTAAGGCTCTGCATAGGCGATCTCTTCCATGCTGTTGATTGGTACTAGATCTGCTATTCTCGACTGCTTCCTAGTGTTTGTCTCCTTGTATTTTCTTCTTTCGCAAGTGTTGCGACAATCTACTGCTGTGTGCAGTCCCGTCTTGTGTTTTTACGATCTCGGTTTGACTTCCTTCACATCCCTCCTCTAGTCATGGCGCTTCACTATTCTAGATCGGATAAGGGTATGGGTATTGCTTCATCTAGTCGTTGGACTAGAGATCCCGGAACCCATCTCCCTCATGTGGACAATACCGATCTCATTGTAGCTAATCGTCTTACTTTGATCGAACATGTCCTTAATCTTGATATTCAACGTTTGAATGTTGTGGTTTAGTTTATGCCTCAGCTTTGGGGTTTGACTCAATATATTGAGGGTAAAATTTTGGGTCGTGAAAGGTTTAGTTTCTCATTCTCTAGCGAAGAGGACTTATAATTTGTTCTTCAAAAATTTCCCTTTCACTTCAAAAGATGGATGTTGATTATATAGTGATGGGAACCGAATGTCTCTGGTTCCTTCCCATCTCTTATTCCATTCTGGATCCGGGTGAATGAATTGCCCATCGATTACTATAAAGTCGACATTCTAAAGGCAATTTGAAAATGTTTAGGTTTCTTTTATCTTGATCATGATATGGAGAAAGGCAGAGTTCGAATAAATATCGAGGCTATGAAACCTCTCCTCACGAAGAAGCTTTTCACATTTCCAACAGGAGAACAAGCTACTTTGGAATTTGAGAATGAACAATTAAAGTGTCATTGCTTTACGTGTCACTCATTGCTTCATGAAAAGTTTGAGTTTCATGAAAAGTTTGAGTACCATGTTTGACTCTCTCACTCACAAGCTCCTGACATTGACATAAATCAGGGACATACTTTACAAAGACTTGAATATGATAAAGTGCGTATCTCTGAGAGAAAATGACTCGTGATTGGATCAGTCTACTGCTCATGAAGGCCTCCATCTCCTCATCATCTTGATCATTAGCATAGAGATGGGTCTCATCGACCCACAAACTACTATCATGTAGTTGATTCATCAAAAAAGACAAAGGAAAAACTCTGAATCTGAGAGCTTTCCTCATTGAAGTTCTTTTGATTGTGATTTAAGAAATCTCAGTAGTGTCTTCCCACATATTGATGATAGATATCAATCTCAAAACCTGATGTGGGGTCAAGTTTTATCCCAGTTAAAACCTAGCTGCAAGTCACAACATCCGCAGTAATACTTAGGGATCGAATCCACAAGGACTAATAGTCACACTTAAAACCTCTATGATTTTGGACTAAGCTAAGAAAATAATATGCAAGTGTGTTGTTATTGTTTTTATTTGGTTTTTATGGTTTTATTAATGCATATGAACCTACTTACATGCTCATTTACAAAAGATGGACCAATGAAAAGATATGCATCAGACAGTACAAAATTAAAGTAAATAAGTAGGAGTTAAAAACGACTAGGGGCATTAAGTTTTGGTCTAGAACACAACCACTAAGTTAAATCCTCTCCACTTTCGAGGTTCGTTAGTCTATGCTTAGTATCAAAAAGACCTAGACTTTCGAATGACCTCAAAATAACAAACACGCATAAAAACGATCAAGACTGATTGTTCATAATTCTAAAGTCGATCTAATTTTGAAGCCTACTTAGAAAGGCTCACCAAATACTAAATCCAACGGTAAGTCAAGCTTTTAGAATGGATACCGCTATAGGTCTATTCCTGTACCAGCTTTCATAGGGGAATAACATTAACGAATGAATAAAGATGATAACGTTATTGATAAAACCTAACCGGCTAGTAATCCTATTCAAGTAAACTCATTGACTCCTTGTAATCTACTTTCTAACATGCAAACTAATAGATTAAAAATATGTAAACACGAAATCAATCATGGCAGAAAACATTCATATCAAATCAAAGGGAGAAGGATAGATAAAACTAAATGATGGAAGAATTATGGATGTATTGAGATGAGATGGATCCTTAGGAGGTTACAAGGAGCACGACCCCAAAAGGTGTCGTCCTTGCCTCCTTAGGCACTTATTAGATCTGAAACCTAAACAACTCTCTCCAAAACAAAAGCGAAAAGCAACTACTTATAGTACATTTCCTCATTAGGTCAAAAGTGTGAAATCGGGCCTTTAAGGCCTCTAAATGTTGGATTTCGTGTAAAGAAGTCTTGGGTTGATTTCTTGGGAAACACAGGCTTGAAATAGATCCATTTAGGTCTGGAGAATGTCTGGTTCGAAACCCAAACGGTCTTCCTTTTGTTTTGGCTTTTCTACGCATCCTTCATCTGCGAGACAACTAGACCAGTCTTCAGTAATATTAGTGTAAGTCTTTGTCTACTACTCCAAATGATGCAAGACCACCTCGATCTAAGAGCTAATTCAATTCTCTAGATCCTTTCCAAATTTCATCAACATCCATTGAGGTCAAGGCCTTCATTTCGGATGATAATTTTGATGCTTGGAACTGTCCAAAAATTGGCTTTGCTCCAATTAGCTCCACAAAACTCCAACTATCATTGGTTGACCTGAAATGACTTGAAATTTCACAAATAGAAGAAAACCACTTCTAGTCGTTGAGAACTGCATAAAAACACCAATAAAACATACTAAAATCTAAATAAAAAGTGGTAAAATAATGATGTTATCAACTTCCTCCGTACTTAGCTTCTAGCTCGTCCTCGAGCTGAGAAAACGAAGAGCAGAGAAGAAGTTTGAAAACTTGGAAATCTACCTGGACTTTCTGAAGTTATTAGTGACTTTAACTGTCGAAATCCAATAACACCAGAGTTAACATTTAAATAAAACTCTCAGTAATAACTACAAGTCTAGCAACGTCTACAATTCAGCCACAATCAACATGAATGACCCAGGATCTCCACTCCTAAAATCTACAGCATGCGGTCTTTTTGAGGGAATGATCAAAGAACACATAGACTCAAATCAATCAAGATCCTAACATTTTACTGCCCACAATCGGTTCCTTTCCTCTTCCTTATTCACTTTTTAAATGCTTTTTAGAGGTTGATTTCTCCCTAGTTTTCTACGGTATCATTTTATTTTTTCTATCAACCTCTTGAAAATCGATTTTTTCCTATTTTTCTAGTGTATCATTTTATTTTTTTTCTATCGATCTCATTATTCCTTTTTTAGCACATTTAGATTTTATTGGTTTCGAAATTCACAATAAGCATAAGCATCATTTTTTTATGATCTTTGTTAAACAGGAAAGAGGGGAACCGTAGACTAATGTTTTTGAATCTGAAGAGAAGTCTGATTCAATGCATACTAAGCCCCAAGAAAAGAAAATTAAGTCCATTAAGTGTTGAGTGGCTTAGAATTACCCGGATGTCAAGTGATATGGTGCATTGGTTAGTTGATCCACCTGAGCTTTCTCGAATGGCTAAACTGTAGTCGAGCACTGACACTACGGATACTAGTCCTTAATCACTTGGTTGGTTCAAAGTCAAGCTTGGTTCCGGAATGACTTTGACTCAATGAAACGTTTTTGTTTTGAATTTTTTTTAAAACGACTCAAAAATCACGAAAAAGAATCAAAAACAAAGAAAAAGAAACATTAATAACAATTAGAATCCCCCCAGACTTAACTTACATTGTCCCGGTGTAAAATAAAGTGAGGAAAATACTGAAAACTAATGTAAAAGATAAGGAATAGGAGTTACTAGGTTGTTGATCGAGAATATGGAGAGTTAGATGGCCATTTTTGACGTTTTGATAAACCGAAATGAAGAACAATGGTCCGTTTTTGCAATCCGGGAAGACTGCTCCGACCAAACTGAAAACTTACTAAAAATAGAAAATTTGGTTAGTAAAAATAAAGCATAAAGTCTGAAGCTCATACCAATATTGTTGTGGCTGAGTTTGGTCTCTTCGGAATGCTCGATTTGGCTCATCTTGATGAGAAACTGGGCTAGTGCGAAACTGACCATTCCAAGGCTGGTTTTTCTTGAGAAACACCTTATTAATATGCTACTAGATAGAAAACTATCAATTTGACATATTGGTTCACGTGGTGGAGCTTGGTTTGGTCTTGGCCGAGTTTTTTTTTCGGTTTCTAGCCAATCTGGCGCTCCTAAATCAAGTAGGAGCTCTTCTAAATCCGCTTGGGTTGTTCTTCATAAAAATTTCCACTTTATCCGGGTGTTTTTCGTTAGTAGGACTTGGTTCAACTCCTAGATAAAAGTTTCAGAGAAGCTAAATTCGTCGGTTTGTGTCCCGTTGAGCCAAAAGTCGATGAAAATCTCTGTCAGCCTCTTTCTCACGTTTTTCTGAATGTATTTAATGATGTTCAGTTGGCATGGAAGTTCGTTTAGCTTAGATTTCTCTTTAGATGCTCCGGTTGTGGTCTTTGTTCCTTTGATCATATTTTCGAGGCTTGGGATATGGATGATGATTCCATAATTCAAGTTCATAATCGTAGTTTTTTACCCTCTCGTGGGGGCTCTGCTCATTCAAAGCATCAACGTTATCTTTCTCAGTCTTCAGAGCATCGACGACCTCCACCTCTATCAAGACTTATACCACCGCCACCACCTCCACCTCCCCTATTTTCTGCAGACAGAGAGATAACAAGGGCATCTCACCATGCTATTTCAGCGAAAGTTGAAAATTTCTCTAACTCAAAATCAAGACGACTTGTTTTGGAGAGGACTTCACTGGTAGATGCTGATTCGCAGAGGCTACTTGCACTTGCAAGATTGTCCAATGCTGACAATACAATTGTGGATAAGGTCTTGGGTTTACGTTGTAAGGTTCAGTCTAATATGCAAGTATCTTCTAATAATTTGCAGGATATTCAAGAAGTTCATTTTGAAATGAATTCCTCCTCATCAAAACGCTATGTGGCGATAGCGGCTTCCTTTTCTAATGAGAACCTCACAAAATTAACCCGCAAGAAAGTTAGAGCTGAAGTATCATCTGAGTCTATTCAAGAAGTTGAGCCAAATGTACCCACTTTACAATTTCGTTTGGGACCGAGCTACGTGGCATCAAGTCGAAAAAAGGTTTCTGCTGCGAGAGGAAGTAAGAAACCAGTTCTGGCTAGTCCTTAAAGAAACAGATGATTGTGCATGTGAAGACTTAGCGAAGGAAAAAAATCTAATGCTCTCAAACATTTAAGTTTTGCTTCGATTTTACCTCTCACTGAGGGTTTTGTACCTCGTAGAGAGGATGTTTCAGCTCATGTTTCATTTAAAACTTTAATTACTACTAAGGCTTTATTGTCTTCATCTTGTAAAGGTTTGATGATTTTCTAAAAACAATCCACTTCTCAATGATTACAACGAGTTGGAACTGTCAGGGACGTCGGAACACCCTTACAGTTCGATACCTTAGGGAATTGAGACTAAAACTCTTCCCGGACTTAATTTTTCTAATGGAGACTAAAAACCAAGAAGATTATGTATTGCAAGTTCTCAATTAGAGGGGATATAGTCATCACTTTACTGTACTTCCGATAGGTTTAAGTGGATGGTTATCCTTATTCTGGAAGGAAGATCTCGATTTGGAATTATAACGTCTTCACCAAATTATATTGACACCCTAATCTCTTACCAAGATAAGTCTTTCCTATGTACATATGTATACAGCGCTCTGGCTCGAGAAAATCGGTTGCATGTCTGGAACGAAATCTATGCCCTTAGTTTTGGTTATGACTCTGCTTGGCTTTTGATGGGAGATTTCAATGATATTTTATTCCAATCTGAGAAACGAGGTGGTCCACCTCGTCCCTAATGCTCTTTTGTAAACTTTCGTAGTTTTGTTTCGAGCAATGGCTTGTATGATGTTAAACACATCAGAAATTGCCTTTCCTGTAGAGGCATGAGATATGTTCATTTTTTACGTGCGACTTGATAGAGCAATGTCGAATAATGAGTGGGTGGAACTTTTCCCTTCTGGATGATCTGAGTATTTTTGCTTTGAAGGCTCTGCCCATCATCCTTTGTTAGCATATCTAGATGATACTTTGGTTGCTCGTAAAAAGATATTCTGCTTTGATTATCGTCTTTGACATGTTGACGAGATTTATGAGCTCATTTCTTTAGTGTGGCATGGTCTCAATACGGCTTCGGGGAACATAAACTGGACATATGCCGTTATGAGCTCATCAAGTGGACAAAGGATAAGAATTTTAATAGTTTGCAACTGATAAAAGACACTCAGGCAGCTCTTGAAGCGACTTTATTTGCGACTGTGGATGATGAAGCAGAGATCTGTCGGTTACAAGTTGTGTTAACCAAAGCATACATTGATGGGAAAGAGTTTTGGAAGCAACGAAGTCGGATTCTCTAGCCCCAAAGTGCTTCAACAAAAAATAAACGAACCCTTTATCGATTAACGGTTATTGAAGGTGTGATGGAGTGGCTTAGTTCAAAGAACATGAGATTGATTTTACTATTTCTTCATTTTATGATCAACTATTCACGACAGAATCTCAAAGTGATTTACAGGTGATCAATGAGGCTCTTGTTCCTCTAGTCACATCTGATCATAATCGATCTTTGACTGCCCTCCAGCCGCATAAGAGATTCAGAAGGCGACTTTTGCAATCAAATCGGATAAGGCCCCATGCACTGATGGGTATTCTTCTGGATTCTTTTCAATCCTTTTGGCCAATTATTGGTCTTGATATTATTCGCCAGGTCCGATCCTTTTTGAAACAAGTGTGTTTCCTTCCCTGCTAAATAAGACAAACGTCAGATTGATCCCAAAGATCCATCACCCGAGATGAGTCACTAATTATCGCCCTATAGCTCTCTGTAGTGTGCTATATAAAGTTGTCGCCAAGATTCTTACGACTAGAATGTATGTCATTCTCTCGTTGATTATCTCGGAGAACAAATCTGGCTTTGTACTCGGGCGAGTCATTTCTGATAATGTCCTAATCACGCATGAGATTCTTCACTATTTGAAGACTTCATAAGCAAACAAAGATTCGTTCATTTCTTTGGAGAGCTCTAATGGGAGCAGGGACAATTGTTGACCATAAATTTAGTGAGGGCATAAATTATAAGCTCATCAAAATTTCACTAATTTGTAACAAAAAATAAGGGTGCATCTCTATAAATTTATTAAAATTTTACATTGGTTTCTGCAAAATTATGGGTGCACGTGGACCCTCTATTATACGTGTACATTCGCCCCCTGAGTGGGAGCTTTGTCGGTTGGATCACAGCTCCAATGTTATGGCGTGGTGGATGCTTCTCTCTATTTTCGTTGTGGAGAACCCGAGAATGAAGACCATGTTTTAATCAATTGCTTCTTTGCTCAAAAAATTTAGGAACTGGCTTCACTATTTTACCGACGTTTCCCAGCATTCCAACGCTTAGCACACTTCTTTCATGGTGTCGGTAAGTCGTTTAAATTGTTCTCGACAAGCTTAAGTGATGTATGTCTTTTTGCATGGATCTGCTAGTATTTATGGAAAGCCATAAATCAGAGGTAATTCTTGCGGCGGAGTTGGAAGGAAGATGATATTGTTAATAAGGCAGTGCTTAAGGCTCGCAGTTGGCTGTAGTCACAGGAGACCATGCCTACCTCTCGGGCTGCTATTCCCTCTCAGGCTCACGAACCAAGGTCAAGTATTCGATGTCTTATTGATGGTGCTTGGTGTGAGTTAACTTTAACCTGTGGAATAGGTTTTTGTTTCCGTTCGAATACGGTTGTTCTGTTAGGAGAATTTTCAGAGTTCAAATTAAATGTTTGATCGGCTCTAGGCGCTGGAACTTGGATGATGTTTATGGCTATTCAAAAAGCCAAATCTCAAGGTATGTTGGAGATCCAATTTTACTCGGACTCCCTAATGTTGATCCACCTTTTGCAACAAGTAGATTCTCACAACGATCTCTTTGGCATCCTCTGTGATATTCAAGTTGCTATCGTTCTTTCCCGTTGTTATCATTTCATTTTATTCCTAGAACGTTAAACTCTTACATTGACTCGTTGGCTACGAGAGCTTTGTCTTCCGTTGGTACTTCTCGTTGAAGTTTTTCTTTTAATAAAATTTAAGTTGATTAAGAAAAACCGGCGTGTGTAACTTAGACCGAAAAGGTTGTAGATTAACAAGTGGTAGACCTATATCGAAATTCAAGTTCACAAACTACGACGAATCCAAAAGATAAGACTCCGGAATCTACTAAAATCAAGAAAAAAATCAGTTTTAGATGACGGGTACATCTATTGTTGACTTATCCATGAAAACAATGGATGTAGAGATGTGACGTGTAAACTGTAAGTTTGAGATGCGTGTGGTAATCGCTAAAGAACTCAGAAATGGATGAGACATACCATTCAGTTGAAGCTCAAGAAACTCAGGAATCTTCAGTGGAGAAGAAAGACGAACAAAAAAAAAATCAATAAAAGAACTCTTTGACGTCAGTGTAAATGGGGATGTCAAACCAGTGACTTACTGTTCTAGGACTTGCACTGTAATCGAGCGACAATAAACCAGTGAGGCAGTGACTTAATTCTAGAGAACTTCAAACTCTTCCAAACCACAAAACCCCAATCTCATTCCCTTTACCTTTCTATCTAATATGTAACTAAAACTCCGTAAAATCCGAAAAAGCTACTCTCAGGATAGCTGTTAAAAGAAAACAGAGTCAATGAATGCTAAATTCAAACAAAAAGAAACCTGATGAAATAGGGAAGAAACGATTTCAATTGTCATTCAATATTTTTTCCTTAAAGCAGAAAAAGTACTCCCTCCGAGAGTTAATCATAGCAGGACGAGAGTGAAAAAGATTTATAAGAGCTAATGTTGGAGAAGAGCTTCATTGCAATATTTTTTGAAGTTGACAGCTTCATCGGTCAGGAAGTCACTGCAAAACGGTAATTATGAATTTTCAAAAGGAGAATTGGTTAACAAGACATCTAAAAAAGAGTTGGTGAGAGACTCACCACAGTCGCTCAGCCATGTGCCCTACTTCCCATCTTGGGCTCCATGGATACTCGGTGAGGAGGTTTGATTTTACCGGCACACTCGATTGGTTTAAGTGCTGCGTATCAATAACTTAGCCATTCATTCTCTATACCTTCTGTTTGATCCGTTTACAAACAGTTTTAATACCTGACAACTCTGGAGCATTAGAGCTGGTTGCTGCTTTGGAAATTGAGTTGAAAAGAAGAAGTGAACCTACAACA
Source organism: Anastatica hierochuntica (assembly GCA_900406275.1). Lineage (NCBI taxonomy): Eukaryota > Viridiplantae > Streptophyta > Magnoliopsida > Brassicales > Brassicaceae > Anastatica > Anastatica hierochuntica. The sequence continues at coordinate 51,857 of OVAN01000434.1, forward strand.
TCAAAAGCCAAAAACACAAGATATCCGCTGAAACATATTTACCGCGAAACTGAGAATTCTTTAAAGACAAGTTTTGCAACATGAGTAATTGCAATTGAATCACAATTCACTTTAACGCAGTTCGGGTCTATATAACAAGTTGTTCCGAAGGCCAGAAGAATGATAGATTTACCACGAAAGCAAATGGTCCAGAGGCAGCAAGGAATGTCGCCTTACGGCAAAAGATCTAGCAAGAAAAAAAAATATAAGAAAAGTTGAGCTGCTCGGAAATCTTTCAAAACATATGCAAAAGGTGTGCCAAGAAATGCTTACAGGATCAGCTTCAAGAGGTCTTCCAAGAAAAAGAGCCAATGCCTCGATAAAATTCCTCCTTAAATCAACTGCGGAAACAGCTTCTCGGATCTAAAAACTAAGCTTCATAAGGCCTTCATACCCACATATTAAATACATTTTTGCATGTCAGTAAGAAGGTTTAGTTGAACTGACTTGTCTCTCGAGGGTTTCTTCAAGATGGGGAAGATATTCAGCCAAGCACCTTTGAAAAAAATTTTACCGGGTTTTCAGTATAGCAATTAATACAGGCATGTTTGCAGGTAGAGTGAATTGTCTGTGTCCATGTAACTTACATCCCGTCCATCCATGGAGGAAGTTTAACATCATCAACAGAGAATAGTGCCTTTAATTCAGAAGATGATACTAATTTCAAACGAGGTGCCGAAGGTGCTGATTCATATTTCCGAAGAATGGGGTATACAACCTGCATCCGAAACCAGTTTATCCAGAAGACGCTAGCAATTAAATAAAGAGAGTGAAGAATAGAACGGAAGGAAGAGAAAACCTGAAGATGAATCTTCTGGTGATGCTTCCAAGGACACCCAACCACCATTCTGTTTATGCTCATATCCATCACAAGAGGTACTGCGAACTTGACTTCCTCTGGCTACACTAAACATTAACGGAAAGGAAAATACATACAATGTGCCTAACTTCACAGGAAAAAAATGATCAAGTGACTTCAATGTATACCTTGTCAATTCCTGAAGTCATTTGCATTTCAATTCCCTGAGAACGAGGTAACAAAAAGAGCATAAACATTGAGAACAGAGAGATACTCTCACTAAAATGGTGGTTAGAGTTGTTCACAGGGGAATAGTTCCAAACTAAAAAGACAAAATTACCGATCCTAGCCTACCATTATAATATGCTGAAAGACGCCTTAGCTACCCAAACAACATAAGACCAAACAGTTTTTTTTATCGATCACCATGACGTTGTAAATGAAGCTTGAATACAGGATATAAATACCTTGCGACTTAAAACGGTGCTAATCTCAAACTTGACGCGATCATCATCAACTTGTCCCACACGCCTTCTTTGGTAGGCCATATATTGATCCCTAGACAGTAATTCATCAAAGAGAAACTTCGATTGAGCCACAGACCATAAGGGGAACAAAGCTTTTAAAGGGAAACAACCTCAATCCTTGAATGAGAACAAGTAAGCGAGTGGAATCCTCATTGTTCCACTCGGACAAAGCCTTGTTCAGTGATGACATCTGACCATCATCAGGAACAATGGAGCTACACGGCATAAAATCTTCATCGTCTGGGCCAAATATGAAATCTGGAGGAGTCAGTGGATACTCTGAATTATAAATAACATCCCCTGCCACAAAAGGAACAAGACAATTCAAGATCCGCTAGTAACTAAAACAAAACGTTATTTAGAAGAAGAAACACTTACATTTGATGGTGTCTAGACAATAAGGTATTACTAAAGTAAAGCGATCGAGGATTCTGGGATTCAATTTGTTACCGGACCACACATTTTCGATCTAACAAGTAACAGAGAGGAAAAGAAAATCAGTGAAACCCTAACTTTCAATAGAAATTGAGGAGGATGATGAAGAGGTCGTGTAAAAGGAGAGAAATCGAAACTTGAATCTACTTAACCTTGATGGAATCAGGGGAGTGATTGAGTAAGTAGTGGAGTTGGTCGGCGATGAGAGGCGGAAATCCCTCGAACGCCATGGTGGGAGGAGGATCAAGTGTCTCACGCGGCTGAGAGTGGTGGAAAAACGGCAAAGTTCGTGCAGGGCGGTGGATCACGGCTGCCGTAGAGATGAAAAGGTGCTCACGACCATTGATGACTTCATCCACCGAAATGAAAACAATTTGTTTCCGGTTCCCAAATATTAGAAAAATTATCCATAAAATAATTACACAATTTTCTTTAAAAAAAATACCGAACTGAAAATTACTCGGTTCTCTCAAATGGTCAATTGATGATTCATACATTAATGATTTAAACAGTACATTTAGCCTAAAAAATTAGCTGTACAGTAAAAATTAAGATCAACAGAAAAAAAAAACATAAGAGAACAAAAAAAATATGATGTGGAGTTGCTCATTCACAAAATCACAAAGTCTTGCTCAATGTTTTGTGTAATAAGTGCCAACATCCCATAGATTTCATCCTTGAGTTCTTTCTTCTTGTCAGCATTGACAAAGACACTAACTTTGCCTCTAACTTCAATCCAACTACATCCTGAAATACGCTTTAAACTCATTTCTTTCATCTTCCTTCGTATCTCCGACACATTCTGCCACTTTCCCGCAGCAGAGTAAGCATTTGAAAGCATAACGTATGAAGAAACATCTCTGGGATCCAACTCCAATATCTTAGATGCTGCTAATTTAGCCAGGTGCTTGTTTGAATGAATTTGACATCCCCCAAGCAATGCCTTCCAAAACCCGATTCCCGGGTCAACAGGCATTCTTTTTATCAGCTCATCTGCCTCTTTGAAATGACCTGACCTAGACAGCATATCCACCATACAAGCATAGTGCTCGGGCTGTAACAAGTTTGGATTGTCACAATCATTTAACACTTTGTTAAAATACCAGTACCCTTCACGGATTAGACCCGCATGGTTACACGCAAACAGCAGTCCAAGAAGCGTCACATTGTTTGGCTTCAGGTTTGTGTCTTTCACCATTCTCTCAAACATAGCAATAGCTTCTTCTCCTCTTCCGTTGTGGGCGTAACCCCATATCATAGAGTTCCAAGATACAATGTTCCGTTCTTGATCTTGGAGCTTGTTGAAAGCCAGAAGACTATCTTCCATGTTTCCACATTTTGAGTAAAAACTGATCATAGCATTCCAAACAAAGACATTAAATTTCAGACCCAAGAACTTGATTGCGCAAGCGTGGATACTTTTCCCAACACCATGAGAAGCAATATTGGATATTGCTGTTAGAGTACAAGGGAAGGTTGATTCGTTAGGCATCACCAAACCTTCCCTTAACATATCCACAAAAGTATTCACAGCTTCTTCGTTCCGACCCGTCTGGCTAAACCCTCCAATAACTGCGTTCCACGTAACAACACTTCTCTCAGGCATTTTTCTGAACAGAGAAAGAGCTTCCTCGAACTCATGTTTCTTAAGATACCCACTTATCAAATTCGTTATAGAAACTACATTTGGGTCTCTGGTATCATCGAAACTTCTACGAGCATCTGTAAGCGTGCTCAGCTTCACATAGCAGTTCAAAACCGCACTGCCCACAAACACATTTGAAGCGAGTCCCATCTTTAACGCAAAACCATGTAGCTGCTTGCCCAATTTGATATCTTTAAGCGACGTAGAGGACCCAATGACTGTACCAAACGTGTACTCGTTCGGCCTGATCCCCAAATACAATAACCTTTTGAAGGCGTGGCTTGCTTCTACATGTCTGTTTTGCTTCACAAAATCGCCAATTGCTGCTGTAGCAGAGATGACATTCAAGTTCGGAATTTCGTCGAGCACTTGGCGTGCATTGCATTTAAGCTCCGAATCCAGAAATGGAGCCGACTTGGGGATAGAAAGTCTTGGTTTGGTAACAAGGGCACTTGCCAAACAGTGAGATTTTCGAATATTGATAAGCTTCTGAGATAAAACCATATGCGGATATCTACTACACTCCTCTCCTCTGGCTTCACAAACTGACAGTCTTACAACGATGCAAACTAAAAAAATGTATATAAGATGAGAGAATGATCACGAAGATTAATAAAGCCTCTAATGATCAAACTCCAAACCCAACGACAGAATTTGTATTAGGATACTTGAGCTTTTTAAAATTTTGAATTTTGAAAGTTTTTGATTAGCAATTTAAACTTTATGACATTTTTATAGCAAAAAACCTCCTAACAGGTTCATTTGTTTTTCAAGTCAAATATATGACCGGTATTATAGGTCATATATGTGTAAGTTTTTTTTAATAAAAAATCTAATTAATAAATAATAAAATATATTTAAAAATTGAAAAATACGAAAAATCAAAAAGCTCTAGAAATTAAAAATTCTAAATTTAGAAAACATAAAATTCAGTAATAATAAAATATTTAAATATATAAGATAAAAATAATTATAAAAATAATAAATACATAAAAGATTTTTAAAAATTGGAATAACCAATAAAAATATAAAATACTAAAAAAAATTTAAATTTTAAAATAAAAATTATAAAATATGAAAAATTCAAAAAATTAAATATTAAATTTGAATGTTTTATATTCAAATAATCGTATTATCGAAGTCAATGCTTCGTTTTATGGATTTAAAGTATCAATATCATTTTTCTACGGTGACCTAGTCACTGCAAATAGGGGTGTTGTTTGGGATAGACTAATGGAAATAGGTTCGAGTAGATCGACCGCTTGGTTGATCATAGGTGATCTTAACGAATTAACCGGAAAACCATGAGAAAAAGGGGGCAAAAAGAGAGTTGCAACATCTTTTATTCCCTTTAATCAGATGCTCAATCATTGCTGGATTACAGAGTTTTCGTGCGCGGGAGATCAATTGTCATGGCAAGGTACTCGAAATAACCAAAAAGTACGTTGTAAGCTAGATAGAGCAGTGGGAAATGAGGAATGACATACTGCTTTTGGGCAATCGAAGGTGGAATACCTTGCACGGATTGGGTCTGATAATAGACCAATTCTGCTAAAATCCAATTACAAAGCGGAGAAATATTACAAACATTTCTGTTTTGATAAGAGATGGATAGGGAAGGAGGGTTTCTCTGAGGCTATTGAGTGTGGTTGGCAACGCACTCGAAATTTTAGGATTCCAGTTTTTGTGGATAAAATTCGTAACTGTCGAAATTCAATCTCTTGGTGGCGAAAAAATAATGTACCTTCAGAGAAGGGCACAATTGACTCACTAAAGGAAAAATTGGAGGAAGCACAAAATGATGAAGCGGTACCTCCGGGTGAAGTTGTAGAAATAAAAAGGAAACTTCAAGAGGCCTATAAGGATGAAGAAATCTATTGAAAGCAAAAGAGTAGAAATTTGTGGTTAAAAGAGGATGATAAGAATACACAATTTTTCCACGCAACAACCAAGCAACGACGGCCGAGGAACCGCATCTCGGGTTTATTTAATTCACGAGGGGATTGGGAGGAACAACCGGAAGGAATGGAGGACATAGCGACTGAGTATTTTTCTGACTTGTTTACAACTACCGGGCCAGTTGATTTTACTCACGTTCTCGAAAATGTTGATCCAGTTATTACCGATAACATGAATCGAACATTGATGAGAGATGTAACGGAAAATGAAGTTAAGGTAGCACTCTTTGCAATGCACCCTGAGAAGGCCCTGGACCTGATGGGATTACAACATTGTTTTTCCAACGATATTGGGGGCTTATGAAGGGAGATTCAGTCGGTCTGGTTAGGGATTTCTTCAGCTCTGGAAAGTTTGATGCTCGACTGAATGAGACTAATATATGTCTAATACCTAAGACGAGTCATCCTAAACGGATGTCAGAACTTAGGCCTATTAGCCTCTGCAACGTGGCTTACAAGATTATCTCTAAACTTCTATGTTTGCGGTTGAAAAAATTTTACCCCGCATCATCTCGAAAACACAGTCGGCTTTTGTTTATGGACGATTAATCACGGATAATATCTTAATTGCTCAGGAAATGTTCCACGGCTTGCGTACTAATAAAAATTGTCGCTATGAGTTTATGGCCATTAAGACGGATATGAGTAAAGCATACGACATGATCAAATGGTCCTTCCTGGAGGCGGTCCTGAACAAGTTAGGATTTGGGCAAAGGTGGATATCTTGGTTAATGTGGTGTATCCAATCGGTCTCTTACAAGATTCTTTTCAATGGTTGACCAACGGGGAATATAATCGCCCGGAGAGGGCTGAGACAAGGGGACCCTCTGTCACCGTACCTATTTATTATTTGTACGGAAGTACTGATTGCGAATATCAAACGTAAGGAAAGAGATAGAGATATAATGGGAGTCAAGATCGCCCATCATAGCCCGGCAATTTCGCACCTCCTGTTTGCAGATCATAGTCTTTTCTTCTGTAGGGCAGATGGTTCTCAATGCCAAGCTATTATGGACGTTTTGCGTGAGTATGGGTAGGCCTCAGGGCAAGTAATCAATTTTGATAAATCATCGGTGATGTTTGGGAAAATTTTCTCGGAGCAGACAAAAATAGTTTTGAAGACGCTGTTAGGCATTTCTAAGGAGGGAGGGATGGGCACTTATCTTGGAATCCCTGAGAGTTTGGGGGCTCCAAGAGTCAGATTTTTAATTTTGTTAGAGAAAGGTTAGGTGACCGAGTGAATGGTTGGTCCTCCAAGTTCCTATCTAAGGGGGGCAAAGAGATCCTGATCAAATCAGTTGCTCTTGCGCTATCCAATTATGTCATGTCATGTTTTAAGCTTCTCCAAGTGTTAACAACTAAGTTAACTAGCGCAATTTCTAATTTATGGTGGGGCTCCAATGGATGTAATCGCGGTCTCCATTGAGTTGCATGGGACAAATTATGTATACCAAAAGAGAATAGAGGCCTAGGCTTCAAATCTCTCGAGGATTTCAATACAACCTTATTGGCTAAACAATTATAGAGGTTAATTCAATTCTCTGGATCACTAGTGGCTCGAGTTTTACGGGGTCGTTATTTCCGGAAGGTTCATCCTTTTAATGCGAGGAAGCCCCATTCACCCTCTTTCGGATGGAAGAGTATTTTTTCAGCTCAGCATTTGCTTAAGCAAGACATTAGGATTCGTATAGGCTCTGGGATAAACACTTCGGTTTGGCACGACCCGTGGATTCCTGATGTTATTCCGCGGCCAGCACGAGGTCGGGGTAGTCTATGGTATCCTAGGTTAACGGTACAACAATTGATTGATCCACAAACGCAAGACTGACATGTGCCACTTCTACAGGAATTTTGCAATCCCGAGGATATTATTTTAATTAGGGGTATTCACCCGAGCCACACCATTACATACGATGATGTGGTTTGGCACTATACCAAGTCGGGACGGTATACTGTTAAATCAGGCTATAAACTCCTTAACGCTCTGGAGATATCTCAGATCAATAATAATGGCTGGGGACCAGACATAGAAGTATTGAAAGCTTTCACTTGGTAAGTCAAGTGTCCTTTGAAGATCCAACATCTTCTTTGACAAATTATATCAGGAAGTCTAGCGGCAACTAGCAAACTCGTTCAAAGGGGGGGGGGGGGGGG